>JAYMFT010002052.1:0-17340 GCA_038088735.1 Panulirus argus | reverse complement strand
TCGCCTCTTACGACACGCAGGGAATACGTGGGAAGTATTCTTTCTCCCCTATCCCCTGGGATAATATATATATATATTATATATATATATTGGTCTGGATCACTAAAGTAACCCATTCTTAGTCTACAAACAATTTGAAATCTGCCAAAATCTGTGTTCTCATGTATTCAGGAATAATACTGTAAGGAACTACTAAATCATATAAGAAAAATGCACTTTCACAATTCTCCCATACCCAAAAACACTCTTTAGGTACATAACTTGATTCATCATTCAGAAATTACTTCATAAATTTATAATACAAGGAGGTAAGCTTTGTGTGTAGTATAAATATTTCTGGCCAAAGAGAACAAGAAATCTAATGTCCACACAAAGACTTACATTATGTGGGTAGTCTGAAGCAAGGTTACAAGCTGAAAACTATGAACATAACAACCTGTTTATGCTTTGTGAATAACCATGACCTAAGCTGATATCCTTTCAAAAGCTACATTGTTACAGTTTCAAAATTCATTACTATTACATGAAACTACTCCAAATTACCAAATGACATACTAATGCAAAAGTACTCCAAGCATAAGCTTTATTTTTTATAGTATGGCTGATATTTTTTTGGAATATTAGATAATGACATTCAGTAACAAGCATATCACTTGAGAAATATGGAGTGCATATTCAGATCAGTACTATTCATTCTTTTGACTGAATATGAAATAAGCAAAATAGATGCTAACTTTAAAATAACATAACATCATCCCTTAAGTTTACTGCATTAATACTGCTATCACCTTTACAAGGATATATTTTGTACCTGGTAGATTTTGTCCTCCTTCATCACAAGAAAGTATATCACCAAACCCATGGATATACACTAAGTACAATCTTATCTTTAAGTTGCATATATGGAAAGCATGTTCACCTTAACAAAATTTACAAAACTTATTGCACAAATCAAATAAACGGATATGTTCCCAACCACTGATATTCAATAAAATGATACAGTATTACATAATGAGAAAAGCTGATATGACCAAAGACACTTTCTAAAAAAAAAAAAGCAAACATTCAATTTATGCCACATCTTAATGAGTGAGATTACTTCATCCCAGACAAGAAGACAATAGTCAGGTGGCCTTTATATAACTGACCAAGTATGCATATACAAAAGTAAATGATATTTGCTGACTGCTTGGAAACTATGAGTGAACATAAAATATTATCTACAATGACAGAAAAAATGAAGGTATATTCACCAAATATTACAATAATTCAGAATATTTAAAACACCAAGTCTCCAACATGAAACAAAAGCAATGTTGAGTGTAAAGAACCATAAACAAAAACTAAAACAACTAGGACCTTCATAAAAAATCAAATAATAATCAAAATATTCATAATAATTATTATAAAAATAATTGGTACTGTACTAATAATGATAAAGATAACAATAATAATAAAACTCGTCATATAAGTAAGTATAAAGGAAATTCAAATCACTGTCCTTAACTGTCCATTATGTAATAATTCATTTTCAAACAAGTATAAAAACAATTTGTTATTGTCCTTAACCATCCATAAAAAAGAAAAAAAAAAATAATAATGGAACTGGCTCTGACTAATTATAATAATCAACCCTCAAGGGACTCTAGCCATTCTTTAGACTTTTTACAATGTAGGTACTCAAGCCATACCTGCACGGTTTGCCTCATCCCACCCCGATTTAATCTGAATGGTGAACTCTGTTGATATACATTGATGCCTTAAGTTACAAGCGACCATAATTAGCACCAGAACAATATCCTGGAGTGTCATTCACCCATATAATATGAAGGGGGTCATATAGCAAATGGCATTGGACCTCTAGCCTAACTTGTATGATTTACTTTTCATCATAGAGCAAATGGTGTTGGTACTCTAGCCTAACCTGTATGATTTGCTTTTTCCTAACATTATTCAAATTGGGAGATGCACTTAATTAGTATGTAGAAATACCTATGTCACAAGCAACTACAATTAGTACAAGTAAAGGATTCTAAGGAGTCAGTTAACTATATAACATGTTCTGGGAAAGTACAACCCTGGTATGTTTGATGCATCTAAAGCTAAT
The DNA here is from genome assembly GCA_038088735.1 of Panulirus argus. Lineage (NCBI taxonomy): Eukaryota > Metazoa > Arthropoda > Malacostraca > Decapoda > Palinuridae > Panulirus > Panulirus argus. Next base: position 15,233 of record JAYMFT010002052.1, on the reverse strand, counting down.
CAGTGATCATCTTTATGGCACTAATGATAGTATGATGATTCATCAGAAGTTGAACTGCTAGCACAGAGAAAACTCATCTGTGCATCATTTAACCACTGTTGATGGTGGACAAGAAATAAATACTGAAGTCTCAAAAGACTAGTGATAAGCTAAGTACACACATTGCACCACTTTTGTGTCTGTAGAGCAACAAGAAAGGTTACTTTATCTCATTTTCTCTTTTAGAGCTTTTTTTGATGATTTCTATTAACAGAAGAGACAAATTCTTTATCAATCTTTCAATAACCTCCATCCAGGGTACCCTACTAAATTTCTTTGGCTCTGTCCTTTAAGGGTTAATCAAGCTTCCCTAGTAATATACATAAACTTTCACTCCTCACACTTTCAACATGAAAAGTGTAATAAGTATCAGTTCCTTAGAAAGAACTACACCTCTAAGTATGACGACTGATTCTCCAATCTGAATGAAATGTTCTGTCACATACAAAATTTTCTTCCTGAATGCAGACTTTCATGTTCCATAATAAAATGATGTCTAACATTTTTCTTGGTGTATGTTTCAGTTTTAAAACGTATGAAGTATATGCCAGTCACTTTCAAGACCGAATAATATTTCATCTGGCAAATCTTAGGAGACAATCAGCTCAACTACATCAACTCCTGGGTTATGCCTCAAGCTATTTTTCTTTGAGACCAAATGTGTTTTGCTTCAACAGTATATGGCACTTCTTGCTGTCATAAAACATTTGAGGTGGCAGCTGTGCTTTAGGTGATGCTAGAAGTTGAACATCTATGAGCCTTTCAGAGAGGCTTAACAGACGTTGATGGACGATGGACACCAAGAGCAAGCTGTGGCAGGTCTTTCACTGAGAATGGGAGGTGAAGTGTCAACCAAAGGCCACCAAGAACTTGCATGTGGGGTTAGTCTCATGTAACTACTAGTGGTGAATAAATGATAAACTCTTCTCTCATCATCATGTTAAGCACTAACATAAACAAATGCTGAAAGATCTGATTGATAATGATGCAAACCTTTCACAATAATTTACATGTTGTAATTGAATGATATTCACGAAAAAGTATCCAAAGGTTATATCATCCAATAATTTAACTTAAATTTCACCAATCAAGGAGTAAGCAACCTCCATATCTTTACAGTGTCTTCAAGTTTTGCAGGTATCTATAGTCATACTACTAAGACTATTATTGAAACTTATCAATCTATAAACAACATGAAGAAAAGTGTCATTCAAAAATTCTGAAAACATTATTGCTTAGAATCTAAAACAGAGTCAAAGAACTTCTTAACTCCTGCTGAACTGTATGTGGGAAAAAGTAATACCTTTCCTTAAAATCTCTTTTTTGTTTCATACTCTTACACAAGCTTATTTTTAGTTTAGAAAACATTTTCTGTAAAAAGAACTACCAAAAGTCTCTATTTCTTCTGACTCTTCTCATGTTTTGGATCTGCGGATAATACAAAGGAAAAACTAAAAACGTTTACTAATACATACTCTTAAAAATGTGAGCATGGTGATATGAAACTTGGATGATGTTTTCTTTAATCTGGATACAATCTTACAGCACTTGTACATGTCTTTTCTCCATGATATACACAAGGAAAGTATCACCTTACTATTATATATGTTTCAATAAAAAGAGAAAGAAGAGTTACCACTTTTCCTATAACAAAAGCAAAATGTAAATGTAAGAGTATTAGTTTACACTAACACCACTAGATGAGGCATTCAATAAAGCACGAGAGTCATACACCACCACAGCAGGGCTTTGAAGGTTAAAGTTAAGTCTGATCTAGTTGTTTGTTTCCTTCAAAGCCAATTCCAACATGTGATGCACTGTAACACTCCATTTCTTGATGACTTCCGACTGAGGCTACTTAGAGATTTAGTTGGACTTACTTGTGGATGGATAAAGCCCAATTTTCAGATAAAATGTGCATTATTACAAGCTGGTAGTGATGTTATAAGTCTCCTTCACTCTGATACTTTATACTAGGTAACAAAACTGGTGGTCACAATCAACACTTGCAAGATAAAAGGATGTAGTTGGGATGGAGGCCTTGGTCCTTTATTCCAGAGACTAAATCATGCTGGTCTGGTTAATCTGTTCAGCCAATGATTACCAAACTTGACAAAATGCTGACAACTTCTGGGGCTGCTTGTTACATTGTTAATCAAATACATCCACTACTCATGAGGTTATTTGATAATGCATACCATGAACTTTGTAATATGTAATCAGTTAACCTAAGGGTTAGGGATGAAGGAAAGAACATACGCTCTTGTGGTATCATGCCCACAAGCAACTGTAGTTTCAGCTTACACATTCCTGACATGCACAGTCTCAGGTATGGGCCATCTAGGAAGATACTGACCGATTTGTCATGTCAGTGGTATTGGACAAGGCACATCAAAACTTAAATGATGTTTTAATTCAACTATGCAAACTGTCACCTGTCAAAATGAAACATTCACACTTTCCTTTATATGAGACAGTCAAGGAGAATGGACAATCTATGAGAAAGAGTACTTATACACATGTGCCTATGAAAAGACTTTGCCATTAGTCAGGGCCAATATACAATAATCAATGCATGTCATGCTTGATAAATAGTACTATTTCTCTCTGCTGCCATACAAATTACACAACTAGCAATCCTAGATACATCTAGAGGAGTTTTCAACAATTCATCTATATATCTATGTCTCTGATGCCCATTTACTTCAGGAACTCCCTCAAGGGGGTGGCCAGTGTAAAACAGTCTCCATAACTGGTGAACTCCAGTGCAGCTTCGTAGTCTTTAGTTCCTCACCCTTCACTAGCCACTGGCAGGGGACAACTCTAGTGCAGTGTTTTTAGAGGCTCCTACCTATTGTTCCTACCAACGACTACTATTTATCTATGCTACCAACTAAGATTATTTATCTGTTTCTTTTAAATCTTTCTGTGCTCATCCCATACCTGTTTCTTATTTCACTCTGCAGTACAATGGATAGTCTTTATATCTTTTTCATATGGCTCTTTTATATTTTCATTTCACATCTTTTTGGAATGCCAGTCTTAGAAAGAGATATGGTAGTAAGATCAGTCTAACAGAGAGGGTTAACTAGGGTGTATTGTAATAGTTCAGACACATAGAGAGGTTACGTAAAGAAAGACTAATTAAGAGGACCTAAGAGTGAAAAGCTGAGGGACCAATGTGGAGATAGAGATTAAAAATCTGGAAAGATAGAGTGAAGGAGCTTATGGGGAAAGAGGGTCTGAACAATTGTGGGCAAGAGACATGCAAGGGATGGAATGAATTGCTTGAGTGGTCCTTAACTTTTTAAGTTTTTCATTTATGGTGACTTTTAAGTCTTTGCTGTTTAATATAATTTCAACAAATTTGACTACAGGGTCTTTGAATGATATAGTGCTCATCTTTCTATGGCTATATGCTTAAATCTTTCTTCGTTACATTCCATCAGGCATATTTCTTCTTGGTTTCCTTCTGATCTTATCATCTGTGTGTACAGTACTTTCTTCTATGTCTATGTCTGATGTCATGATCATAATATGTATTAAAGCTAATACCATTACTTGTGGCATCTTTGACAGAACGTTCTCTTCTTCAGACATGGTATTGTACGTTAAATGAAAAAGTGAACCAATCTATCCAAGAGTGCCTATGACAATCTTGCCTGTAGCAGGGCCACAGTGTAATGCTCACTGCACACATTGTATGCTTTGTAATAATGTTGTATTCCATTGATAACAGGAAGTATAGTCTGTCTTAGGTTGATATGGCATTCCCTCTTGCCACCTGTCAAGTTTGCATAAGAAGGTTTCTTTACTTGCTCAAGATAAATTTCTTATCTCATTGTGTCAGATGTTGAAACATTCCATTTCCTGAAAGCAATGATATATTTTTGTCTAGCATCTTTTTCAAAACATTGCCATGCTAATCCTTCTATTTATTCACTGTTTTTTCCCACATGAGAAGTTTTCAGTCCTGAGATATTCTCATTTTGGATCTCCAACTGCTGCCAAGCAAGGATTATTTTTGTATCTTTCCCATTTTCATTCATTATGGTATAGCTGCAGTCCATCCAGTGTTCTAGTCCCTTAATTCTATTTGTCATGTGTTCATGGACTCTCTAACTTGTCTATTTCCACCTGTCTGGTTGGTGACCAAACAATGCTGCAATGTTCAACTGTGTTTCGTATGTATATATCAAACATTTTCATCATAAACTGTCTCTTTCTTGAAGTGAATGTTCTTATTATCATACCACTCATTATTTACCTTTACAATACTATCTTTTCAATGTGACCCTAACATATGAATCTTTCATCTATGATTACTCCTTGGTCTTTGACGTTTGTCAAATTCTATTTCTACGCTGGTCCTTTGTCAGGCATCAATGCCATATCATTAATTACTTTGTGGCTTAATTGTACAAATTTAACTGCCTGAGGCAAGGCAAGTGCACAGGGTTCATTACGTATCTTCCTGAAGTTGTTATTTCTTCAGCCACTACACTTCATTTGTCATCAATATTTCTCACACCCACACACTTTCAGGAATATAGATGCTACACTTCATTTGTCATCAATTTTTCTCACACCCACAAACTTTCAGGAATATACTCAAAGTCAAGATTCTGTAACTATTTGGCTTTCATTTTTCTCATCTATCGTACATTCCTGAGATATTTGATTGCACAAGGTTGTGAACCAAATCTTCAACTGACAGGTTAGAACTCAATTCCATTATAGAAGCAATTCATCAATGACTAATAAAGAGAAAAGCACATCTAGAAGTTTCCACAAGCAGTATAAACACTTAGTAAATCAGCACTGCCACCCAAGATAATGGAGCATTGTAATGATTGGCTAAGCTTGGCCATGTGATTATGATCCCACTGAATAAATGGTGCTTGGCCTGGGAGGCATACATTGCACCAGGCTTAGAACAAAATGCCGAGTTCTATGAAGAAGAGGTATTTCATATGATTTTGTTTTCATAAAAAATTGAAGGTTTCCAGTTCCTTAATGGTCTTATGCAATATATCATCAAATTCATGACACTTTTGGAGACATCTTTAATCCATACACCACAAATTCTTGTGGTGATACAACACCTCCAGAAGCTGTCAATTCTAGTTTCACATTCACTCCTAAATCTTTGATGTTTCTTTCAATCTACTTCAGTTTCTCCGTTGGATCTCTATAGTTTTCACTGAGCAGTTAATTGAATTCATCTTCATTAAATTCCATCTGTTTCACTTCAACCAATTTGTAGTCTGAAGAGGTGCAGAACCTTATTCCTCATGTACTGGAGGGTCAGTTGGAGGGCCATGTTCCCTAGGTACTCGGGGGTCAGGAAGATCCCTACTCTTTAGGTATTTATGGGTCAGGGAAAGAGACTTGTTCCTTAAGTGATGGAGGGTTAGATGAAGAGCCTTATTTCTGAAAGATACTCGTGGGTGACATGAAGAGCCTTATTTCTTATATAGTTTGTTTATCTAACTCTGTACTCTGTTCTTATGCCATTTCCACTGAGGTCTCAAAAAATATATAAAAACTTTAAATGTTTTTCCATATTTTCTCTTGAGTTATGAAGTTCATTTCCACTCCATAGTACTAAACTAGATCAGTATTAATACAGTAACATAGTATTAATACAGTAACATAAAGTTTATTTTGTCTTTAAAAAATACTTTGTATTCGTAAGAAAATTAATCATAGTATCTCTCGGTTCACTTAGCATTTTTTGTGTATGATTTTAGCATTCTGACTGTGCAGTTCTTACTGGTTTTCAGCAGATAGTTTAACAATGACTTTCCTCTGGTTTGCTTCTGAAATGGTGGCCACCATTATTAAACTCATAACAAAACCATCTACAAAAATCAAGGTTAGAACAACACACTCAGAATGATAAAAATCTCAACAAAAGTGCTACAGTGTACCAGGAAATACACAAAAATTAATGCTGTCATAAACATGAGTCACCTTTTTGAGATGAAATTAAATTACAAATTACTATCACTAAAGCAATGTGATCTACATGTTAGAATAGGTCAAAGTCTATGTTCCTCAGGTACTGGTGAATACAGCGGGAATGCTGTTTCTTTGCTATTGGTGCATCAGGTAAAATGCTTGTGCCTCATCAACTTATTCTTTATATAACTTGTACTACTTTTGTGTCATTCTCGAGTATATCGTTTTCATGTTACTCATCTGAGTCAGTCTTGAAAAATATACAAAAGCCTGGCAAAATGTTCTTTCCTCTTTCCTGTGACTTATGAAGATTTCACCTTCTTGTTGATACTATTGTGGATAAACATTATTTTAGTACTGTATACTTTATAATTTACTTCTTCTTAAAAAAAGCACTTTTTTTGTAACAATATCAATTTTAGTACTTCCTGATTTAATGTAACACTTTTGGCTTTTTTATCTATGGACTATTCACATGAAGCAATCTTGGATGATTCACTGGATTATTCACTCCTGAAGCAATCTTGATTGATTTTCAGAGCCTTTTTGTCAGCATTCGTCTTGTTTGACCATGAAGTAGAAAGTGATCACACAATGATGACACATGAGAAAAATAAGTTGTAAGAGATGGCTTCTTGACTAAAAAATTCCTTCCTATAAAATACAAAAAAACTCTCTCATAGAAACACAGCTACAAACACATACAAACGCATTAAAAGTGACAGTTTGCACAGGTATAGTACAATGTTCTTATTACGATATATATAACATTAATATTAGTAAAAGAGCAGACTATGAAAATGTATACATAAAAATATATACAAAGTTTCACCAAAACATACTGCATGGCTCTATAAGTTAGTAATCATGTTCAGCGTAAAAATATCATTCCATGTCAGTATTCTAATAAAACATAACAACTGAATATCAAATTTCACTTTTACAGGAACAGAGGCAAATCACACAAAAGTTAAATATATAAATAAGAAGTTAATGTAAAAGTTCAAAAAAAAAAAAATTGCATAACATTTTTTTACACCATATATAAGCATGCCTCTTTCAAAACATCTAATTCCACAAAGCAGAAATGTAATTTACAAGTGTTACAGCATAAATTTTCATATTACAAAGATTAAACATATAATGACAAGACACTGTTCATTTTCGGAATGGAAGTTCAGCCAGGAAAGTTTCCATCACTTGAATCTATGTTCCAATCATAAACATATCTAAATGTGTTATAATCATAAAATGGTTGAATGAGCAGACAAGTTTTATACTTACTATGATGATATGAATCTTTAAAACACAGAAAACTCCTAAGTCGCCATTTCTCTATAATCACCTAACATGGTTAACTAAAGGGCTGCTTAATGAACAATGTTGATTATATAATACAAACAAAATATATTAATAAAAAACAAATGAGTCTTTCAAAAAATACTTAAAAGAAAAGTCATAAATATAGAGAACCTACCACAAATCTGTTGACCTTGATCTTAGGACGATCAGTAACCGGCCGAGATGCCTCCTGGGCCTTGTTCTCAAACATGGCACGGAGGTTACGGGCGGTGTCGATAGACGGCATGCACTCTTCTTCATCTTCTGGTCTATCGCTTCGGTTGTACTCATTGTTGCGTTCGACCTCTGATTCCCACTTCTCGAATTTGGCACGCAGTGAGGCTGCCTTTTTGGCACTCTGTGAGGATTTAACCTGTATAGCCGCAGGGAAGCATCACAGCAGCAGCAGTAGCCATTGCAAAGCATTTATGCATCAAGGCATCATAGAAGATATTAAAGCAAATTTTATGGTGTATTGCCAATTGACAGTATGGAAAAATGTGCATCAGAAAGAAAATATTGCCAGCAGTAAAAGAATAAACACATTTCATGCATAAAATACATACATAAGTACAGTCAAGTGCGGGGAATAAAAAAATAAGTTTGGATTACAACAATAAAGCCAGAATTTTAGTGACAGAAATAAATGTTAGTAATTATTAGTTAGGACAAACAAGATCAGCAATATTTTAATGGAAGATAAATAAAAAAATGTAATCATTTTAGTAATTTTAGTATCACAAGATTAAAAGTACGAAAAAGTAGTTACAAAAACCCAAAAAGGTAAAGAAAGATGATTACAATATCAAAAGATGCACAAGACAGCAGAGAAGCAAATATGCAGCAAAGAGCAAGAAAAAAAAAGGGTGATGAGGTATGAGTATTAGTAGGTTTACAAATACAAAGTTTTAATATGTGTATTAGGGAAATTCTGAACTTAAAATAATGGTATGGGAACAATTCTGAAGTACTGTATATGTAAATAAACTTTAAATCCACAATCATTAACTTCAGATAATGCTATCAATAGTTGTACTCAGAATAAAAAGAAATTCATAAGAGCTCTTTCTATCACTATTTAAGCCTAATATGGACTGAACCTGAGATTTATTTCTTAGCACAAGGAAACTGTTTTACAGTATTTGTCTTCAATAGTAATAAATTTAGTCATAACAAATCCCCTCAAAGTATGGTGTGCTGGAGCCAAAACATGCATTCTTTACATTACTGCATGGCTACTTTTCACTTATGAGAAAGAAAGAAAATGTTTAGTGCATGGCTTCCTAAAACTGCCAAGTCTTCAATACCCAGTGAGGTAACCGAAGATAATGGTTTCCCAAGGATCTGGGTTATACTTGTATGAGACAGAGGGAGTGAAATGTTTAGCAGATTTAGAGTCCAAGGTGATTCAGGCATATCCTTCTGATATCCCTCATCTATGGAACCTCACTACGCAGAATGAAAATTATTCAATCCTTAAAATCATCAGCGGATCTATTACATTAATCAATACTACTTTCAAAGTCTTGGTATATACTTTGAAATGCCCTTTTCTTTTACCAAGCAGCTCTACTCATTACTGCTACAATTCAATACTTAGAGCTACAGTGTTAATTAATATGAAAAGAAATATCTCATGGCTGTGCTGAATGTAAACACCTGTTTGCAATTTATACAAAAACATTTTTGCTTTGCACAATACTTCAGAAACTTCCACAAAAGCACAAAACAAATATGAAACAAGGGCTTATGATGGATGTTACTGAGGGTGTACAATATAATAAAAGCTGCCAATGGTAAATATCAATAAAATTTGTATCATTATGAATGTACAAAATTATATGATTTTCAAGAAATCATTATATAACATCATATAGTAAGGCTGACCATCTGGTACTGAAGCAACATGCCTTTATAGGTAAGTCTGGAAAACTGGGTAAAAACAATGTTTCTGGATGGAATAAACAGAAGCACAGGCTAAGGTGTCGACAAAACTTTTACATAACCCAATATTCTGAATATGTAGTCAATAAACACATACTTAGCAACTGAACAGTTGAAGTTCCTCTCTTTGTTTATGTGATGAGGATAAACCCCAACTACAATCTAAATATGAGTCTGACACTACAGAATGAGCAATACACACAAGTGTAACAGTAACAATACCTCAATTACCAAAAGATCTAACATAATGAAATAGTATAAAAACAATTACAGTATGTCACTTCATATGTGAATAATATTACAAATGAAATACCAATGTCTTCATAAGAATTACAAAAGTGAATGTTTAAATAGCACATTTTGAGTGGTTGGGTGGAAGAATAAAAGTAAGCTACATGGTCTAGCTTATTAGCCTATTCGTGCTGAAGTATGCATGATAATGAATAAATATATTTTTTAAAAAGTTCATTTAAAAAACAAAATGAAGAAAAATACTGAGTAATGTACAATTTTAAATGTATCTAAATGGAAGTATAAATACTTGGCTTGCTTTGAAGATTCATTAATCATTCTTTGTCAACTGAGAGCAGGGCAAACCTATGTAGTCTTTCTTTGCCCTAAGAATTTCTTGCATAAATCTTTATAGATTTCAAAGCAAAGAAACTGTGCTCTGCAGATGGAGCTGTAGCTGGAATTGTTAATATAAAGTCTAACAACTTAACATTATGCCCTTTTTAAGACAATTCAATAAGGGTTAAAAAATTGAGACAAATTATCACAACACCATAAAAGACTTCAATGTGAACTGGTTTGGTGGCCACCCCAAGCAATGAATGGGGATGAAGTGTTAAGATAACAGGGTTTATAGCTTACTGTGACAAAATTATTCATGATCAATTAGTATTACAGAGGAAAAATTCAAGAATGTAAATGACTTTCACAGCATATTAGACTAATGTAAGTGACAATTATTTGGATAAGGAAGGAAGTGCTTGACTGCATTTTCAATTAAGAGCTCTCAACATATAGCTAGCAATGGAAGATTATCAAGCCAATGCAGGATGAGGTCCAGTGACACTTTCTAAGCAACAAATACAAGTCTTATTGGTTTGGGCTGTATTCAACCTTCAACACGAGAAGTCATCATACTACGATACGTGTAGCAGGCCCTTGGAGTCATCATGCGAGTACTAATCTACTCAGATTTATTCTGAATACCTCACCATGGTTACTAAGTGTCTCTTGATCATTACAGGTGCTGAATGTGGGTCACAAAGTTTGAACAAAAAGCAAAACATGAGAGAGAGAGAGAGAGAGAGAGAGAGAGAGAGAGAGAGAGAGAGAGAGAGAGATCCTAGATGAAATACACACAATTAAGTGTGCCTGCCAAAATGTGAAGGAATCTGCTATATGGGCCCGTGGAAGAAAATGTGCCTTAAATTTAATGGTGTACAATTGTGAGGGATATGATGACCAAGAAGTATGAACTAACTGATGGGATATTAGTAACGCTTCACAACCGGATATCCACCAAACTGAGTCAGATGAAAAGAGGAAGAAGGTCAAACGAAGATAAAGTCAACGAAGTCATGAACAGCCTGCAACAGATAATGTAATAAAGGATTCAGTATTATACAAACTGAGAGCAAGCATCAAGAAGTTAAGTCAAATACAGTGCAAATTTCTTCTATGGTAGAAAACGTGATACTGGCAACTTAATTCCCTAATCAAAGATATCATCCAAATCTTCCTCTGACTGATCATAAGATCTGAACACTTACTTGACAATCTCCTCATCAGTAAGGTGGTGATATCTTGGCATGTCAGCATCATCTTCCAACCACCACTTGACTTCTTCCACCAACACACTGACCCAAGCTTGATTGATGACAAAAGCAAAATCTGGCTCAAATCCCTTGACGTCAGGCTCCTCTTAAGTTTTCTGTGACACCTTGCTTCAGATGTCACAGGGTGTCCACAGGAATGCAATCTCAGACATCACCTCAGCCGAAAACTGCATCCCTGACACAGCCGTTTTTCAAATTATGCAATGTCTTTTTGGGTTTATCATCCTCCGTCTTAGGAATAACAATGACTACATAACACTGCTCCAAATGCTTCCTCCTGTTAAAATGCTTAACAGATATGATGGATCCCTGATCCATAAGTTGGATGAGAGAAGTGTTGTTGGCAGTTAGCAACATTGCTGTGATCTGTCCATCCATGCTGAACAGTTCATTAGAGCTTAGGTGGGCTGGATTTCTGTCAAGGAGGAGCTGGGTCCAAATATCATGCGAAGCCATCTTCATGACAGATTTTTGATGGTTCCTCATGAGAGGAACAAAATGCTTGGGAAACCAGTTAGAAAGGATATGTTGTGTGAACCATACACTTTTACTGGCACACAGTAGCACAGGCAGATGGCTGGCATAATCCTTGATGGTATAAGGTTTATTGCTATTACTCACTACAACAGGCTTGAAGTGATGCAGCCAACCTACACTAGCAAAGGCTAGTACATAACTATGCTCCTTACTATTCTTGTGACCTGTGATACTAGACAGCTTTTGTGGGTCTGGGTATTCACAGGTAGGAATTGCTAATAAAGCCTTGTCTCATCCCTGTTGTACAGCTGGAACAGCTTCTGGGTATTGCTGTTGATGATCTCTCTGAGCTCCTGGAAGAATTGCTCAATACCACTTTTGTCAGTTTTGATAATTTTCCCACTAACTTTCTTGTCTATCTGGGTAAGACAAATGCAGAATCAGAGGAGTCCTCCTAAGCTGGTTTTGCTTGACTAATCAGCCTAGGCCAGTTGGTAGTAAATTTATTGGCTGCATTCTGTAGATCCATGTCATGCACTGACATTCCTTCAGCACAGGTCTCCTGGTGCCACTTATGTTCCATTCTTTACTAAAGATTTAGCATAGTACTAACATATACAACTTTAACAGATGTTATATTTTTGTTACCCTAAGAGTAAAAATTGAAAGTGTTGTGGATAAAAATGCATTATTATAAAAAAAATAATAGGCTAGGGACACTACTGTAGTACAGTAAGTGAGATTATTAATTTTAAAGGTGATACTGTGGTACAAGAAGAGAAATCACTAATCTTGGAAAAATTAAGGATTACTGAAGCTATACTCAATGTTCTGCAATGCTGGAAATCAATGACAGAAGAATTTCAAAATAAAGGTGGAGGACTTTCATTGAGACAAGCAACTCTATTTAATTCCTATATCCTTTTGATGACTAGAACCTGTACAAGGAATCAGTAACCCTATTATAACCCTTCTGTGAATGGGGATACATACCATGTCTAACATTCACTTTATCCTTCACAACCAATAAAAGAAGGGGCATAGGTCCTTGTATTGGCAACATAAGCACCACACTCCCATTTTCTAAAAACATTTCAATACACAAACTGTTGATTTCCTTCAATTCTACATCAGAATGAAAACTTGGCTTGATTAAATATGCTATAAATATATTAGCTGAAAAAAATATAGACTTTAAGGAAGCTGGCTGAAACAAAATTTTTCACCAAGACAGAGTTAGACTGGTAGTCTGCATAATGCCTTTTGATAACTACCATTATAACACATTTTTACTTGCTGATATGAACACACTACAAAGTTGCATAATATCTCTAATCACTTTTCATTCTTTATTCTGACAAGTTAACTTTAATTCATATTCATGTGCCTGTAAATAACCTGACAACATAATAGAATGAAAAGCACTAAGATCTTTGGAATTTAAACAAATAATTGTTACTAAGGACAATATTGTTCTAAGGACAGCACACAGACCCAAATTAAATTACCGCATAATAAAAGGGAAATCAGATGGGAGAAGTCTGTCTCAATACGCTTCATATTGGCTATAACATCAACAAGAGTCAATATTTTCACATTTAATCAAGCAAAGAATGTCTCATAAAAAGAATAGGATTCATTTTTAGTTTCGACTTTTATGCAAAATAGTAATTCTTACTAATACTAATATAACAAAAATCATTAGGTTTAAATTTACAGATTACAGCTTGTCAAGTTAAAGGGAAAATCCTCTATATTTACACCCAAATAGAATGGACTGATCCCAGGGCCAGGTGGAGTGGGCAAAATCTTATCCTGATGATGTTACTCTGCAGTGTTAAAACCTTTCTTGCCTGTGGGGTACCCCCTAACTTATGCAGAAGATAAGCTACAGCCTGTTATCTTGTTTCAAACATTGTTCACGATATATGGTCTAAACATACTGTATGCCATAAGAGATCTGTATCCAAACTAAATTACCAAACTACATTAGCTACAGCAAATCAGAATAAAATGATCGTCTATCATTGAAATTTTCCTCTTTTGCTTATCAGTGATGATGTAGTTTAAGTAAGTCTAACCAACGAATAAATTTAATTATGAATAACCTCTGCAACTTTGTAGCATGGTTATCTTAAGGGATTAAGCAAGGCATTTGAAAAATAAAAAAGTCCCTTCAGTTGCATTATTTTCAATGTTTGAAGCATTTTCCTTGATGCTGTAAAATGCAGAACATAATATTTTAACTCATAAGAAACAGCAAACAATGATAAGCACTAATGTTGAAGTCACTGGAACATAATGCTAAAGAAGCAACAGCTAGAATTACTATCACTCCAGGTAACTGAGGTATGTGTTACAGAAACTCTTGCATGCATCCTCCAATTCTTACCATACAAATTTTTCTTTTTAATGCGAGAAACATTTGTGCGATATAGTGTTATAATGGCAGAATATTGGGTATTTATACTGCTACTGCCACACCTACCCCATACAGCAACACCTACCAGCTGCAATAATGACAAAATAATATTATCAGCATGAATCTAACATCATTAGAAAATATTTATAAACGCCAAACTAAGGACACACAACATCAAACCATGATTACACTTATATATTACCCTATCTGGCATCAAGTGCTATATTTCAAACATAAAAGCATCAAAGTATAAAAGTAAAAACCAGTCACTTTTGTTCGCAGCCAGTATTAAGATTGCTTTCCAGTCTATCTACACTAGTTATCACATCATCTAAGCAAAATTTAATCTTAGATCTGCATTTAGTATCTGTAAACTACAGAACTTAACAACTACAGTATGTATGAAGCCTTATGAACTGCAGATCATCCTTATGTAATTGTGTACTAACTAAATATTTCCTATATCAATTCAGACCTGAGCCTGACTGACAATAAAATTCATGAAAATGATTTACTTTTGGGGCAAAAAGTAGTTGTATCTCTGAGGAATATAGCATTTCTATAAAGATATTTTGTGTTTAAATGTATGCAAACATTCAAAACAATAAAAAAAAAATTCTAACATTTGAAAAAAAATCATTATGGGGGAGTGAAGTTAACTTTGACCAGACTAACTCTTTTCATTTGATACAATACTATCAATACAACTTAACCTAACTAGGATAACCCTTTTCATCTGAGGTAACATCTTGTACCCTCCACTTCTGGCACATATATCCTCTTTGTCAAAGTTTCCTCACTCACTCTCTTCATATTTCCAAACCATTTCAGCACATCCTCTTCTGCTTTCTCAACTACACTCTTTTTACTATCTTCACATCTGTCTTGCCCTTTCATTACTTACTCAATCAAACCACCACAAACCACAAACTGTCCTCAAACACTGCATTTCCAACCTATCCATCTTACTCCACACAGCCTTATCTACAACTCTGCATTTATATAATATTGTTAAGTATAATATTGTTAAGACTACAATTCCTTCAAACATTTTCATTTTTGCCCTGCCCCCCAGATATATATATTTATACCTGGGTGGTGGGCAGATTAGGAAGGGTAGCAAGTGGTGGGATGAAGAAGTAAAGTTGTTAGTGAAAGAGAAAAGAGAGGTGTTTGGACGATACTTACAAGGAAGGAGT
>JAYMFT010002041.1:0-32310 GCA_038088735.1 Panulirus argus | reverse complement strand
TATATATCATTTTCATGCTTGATCGCCGTTTTTTCGCGCTGACGAGGCAGCAGCAGGAACAGGCGAAGAAAGGCCGCATTTCCCTCTCTCCAAGACTCTCTCATTTATCTCTATTACCACCTCATCCATAAACAAATTAAACAGCCATGGTGGCATCACACACCCCTGCCGCAGACAAACCTTCACTTGGAATCATTCTCCTCTCCTCTCCTCTCTTCCTATTTGTTAACACGCCTTACACCCTTGACTAAAACTTAATGCTGCTAGCTGCTTTCCTCCCACACCATATACTCTTAAGACTTTCCACAAAGCATCTCTGTCACCCTTATCATATTCTTTGTCACCATCCATAAATGCAACATTGTATGGCGTATATATATTTAACATTGCCATATTTATGTCGCATGTATGTTTAACGTTGTCATAGGTTTGTCTTAAATTCAGTATGTTTAACATTGCCATACGTATGTTTTACTTTGTCATATGTATGTCGTATATATGTTTAACATTACCATAGTTGTGTTGCTTATATATTTAATATTGCTTTATGTATGTCGTATATATGTTTAACATTGACATATGTTTGTCGTATGTATGTTTTACATTGCCATATGTACTTTGTATATGTGTTTAACGTTGCCATATGCATGTCGTATGTGTGTTTAACATTGCCACATATATATGTCACATGTATGTTTAATATTGCCATACGTATGTCGCATGTACGCTTAAAATTGTCTTGTATTGACCCCTGAATATAATATATAAAGGTAGTGCTTTGATGCAGGATTGTGGAAATGAACTTTCAACGAAATACATGGAGACTGCAGCAAACAAATGTGTAGTGGGAGAGTGAATCGCGTACTCTAATGCACAGCGAGAAACTACATAGCGAACTCTTTTGTGTAGAAGGTGAATACAAAGCAAATTAATGCATAATGGAAGTCTGCAAAGTGTATTCTATAGTGGGAGGCTGCATAGCAAGCTAGTGTATGGTTGGAGGATGCACAGCAAACTAACGTATGGAGGGAGACAGCGCAGGAAAATCGGGTAAGATGAGTACATAACAAGTTATGTATATAAAGGTAGACTGCACGACAAACTTACATATGAATGGAGACTGTATAGCAGTCTAATATATACTGGGATACACAGTATCTGTTACAGAAAGATATAAATATCTTTAATTATTTGTTTCTTGATCCATAACCAGACTGGTAGCCCGTTATCTTGACCACAGAGCACGGAAAGGAAAATAAGAATAGGACACCCGCCCAGGGTAGGTTAATGAGGCCTGTCAGTGAGGCGGCCATGTCCGTGTACACCCAGTGAAGAATCTCAAGTGAGTTACGGGCTGACGGCTGGATAGTCATATCATCGTCGGTGACTTGAACGAACTTCGAGCACTGCACCGTCTGGCTGGTGATCTCTAGTGGGGGATGGAGAGCCTCTTGGTTGCAGAGGTCCACAATGACTTCAGATTAATTGCATCTGCCCATCAGGTCTGTGTGGAAATATACAGACGGGTTACGAAAGAAGGACTTAAGATCTACTCTCTCTTAGATGACACATGACAACCACGAAGGAGAAAGAAGACGGAGGAAGACGGGGGACTTGGTCCCACCAGTACAGAGAACCTCAAGTCTCCGTAACTCCTGCCACTCCAGTAGTATGGAGCCAGCAGCCTCGCGCGCCGGGGCAGACCGCTGACGCCACTGCTTCGTGGTGTAAGGGGACACCCCCGCCAGGTCAGACAGTCAAGCAGTCCCTGGGAACAAATGCATAGCTTTATGGTAGAGAATGTTGGGCAGGGTCATAACTTGTCCGGTGCTACACTCGCACGTCAAGAGCCATGATCTGCCCTGCTGAAGGGGCGTGCCCCTCCAGCCCACTACCCACCACAGCCCTGCATGGCCCCGACCTACCAACCCGCCTGAAGCCCTTCAAGCATAAGGATCGAACCCGGCAGCACAAGAGAACGATTCCTTGCCATGATACTGTGACCTCTGACATGACACCATAAAGGTCAGATCAAGGGTCACACGCCATCGTGCTTCAAGGTCTGTTCCGTCGTGGACAAGGTGGTTACTCCAGGCTTGCCAACAGGTACCCCGGACCTTGGCTCTCCAGCAGTGACCCCCGTCTGACTGGTGATTTGCTCAGCTCCCGCTGTTTATGGCCTCGGATGCGATAACATTATGGAACATTTAAGGCTTCTGTTTTTTTGCATAATGACCCCTGACCTGTTCTCATAGTTGACGAGGCAGTCTCTGAGGAGGTCGTTTAGCCTTCTGCACGTTGTGACGGTGTTGTTAAACACTTAACAACCCGGTTTAGGGTTGGAAGAGAACGAGTAGAACCCAGGCGTCTTGTGCGTGTTTGTAGAGGGTGATAAGATCGGCTGGAGAGGAGAAGATGGGGAGCCTGAGAATTCTCCTCCTCCTCCTCCTGTATTACTGCTCTCTTGATTTACAGAATATAAAGAAAAGCGATTTGTTTTCTTCCTCTAAATTTCGCAATCATGCTTGTGACGCAGCCTCGCCGGGGAGGGGTAAGGCAAGCAAGGATAAGATAAGCAAAAGATTGAGAAATTCTACGATAATGAAACACTGCGGGTAACACAGCCGTGACTGCCGGATCACATTGAAGGTAACGCAGCTGTGTTACGTGGCTCCTTTGGCTGGCAAGAAGAAGTGCGGCTTTGATATCATCGTTGGTCCGGCAGTCACGGCTGTGCCATCATCCCCAGGGGTCTTACCGTCGTGATCAAGGCGCCTCTTACCCTTCTCTCTCTTTTATTATGGACAAGTGTATGACCTTTAACCTCTCTTTATTCTCGTACCATCTCTGTCCCTCTCCTCTAGACCTTTCGTTTTGATTCTCTTGAGGAGGAGGATTTTTTTGGTTTTGGCGTAATATGCTCCGCGAATAGTTTGATGAAACACTTCCTTAACAATGTGCTTGAAAGCAACTATAATCTTTGTCCGCATCAGGTACTGTTCTCTTACAGTTTTGCTGGGGTGGAGCTCTCTTGACAGCCTATGTACTACCATGTCAGATTCTTAAGTCCATCAGATACAGATTCCTGCTGCATATATCCTGCTAGACATTAATCATGCGGGGGGACCTTCTTTCATTGTCTCATTCGTATTACATTGACCAGGGTTCTGTTCCATCAGATCAACTCTGCAGATTGTCTGGGTTCCCTTGTAAGTTGATGCCGTCCTCGTCATTCTTTATCTCTTAAGCAATCTCTCCTACGCAGTTACTCAACCACTTCCTCTTTATTTATCTTTTCCATTGTTTACATACCACGCTTATCAGAGAGACTGGTTCGCAGTTCAAGCATAATTTCCCTATATCCTTTTTTAATAATTGGCACATTTGTTCACTTCCACTCCCTTGTCACTATACCCACATCCACTGGCATGGTAAAATAGCATTTCAAATAGTCTATCAAGCATATAAGGAAACTTTTTTTAGCACATATGGAGAAATTCCATCAAGACCAACGAACCCTCTATTGGTCATGGCCTTGTAGTCGTCTGCTTATGCCTTTTCCATGAGTTTTTCAGTGCTTTCCAAGACCTCTTCCCCATTCTTTCTCACTAGTGTTAGGATGTAGCGTCTACTAATGCAAATTCACTTCTAAATTTGTCATCTAGCTCCTCGCTGGGTAGGTGTTCTTCGGTCTGTATCTTCTCCATGGTGCATTCCTGACCTGTTCTGCTTTATGACATCATTTTCTGAACCGCATCTCCTTTTCTAACATATCCTCTGCGTTTGCTGCTATAAGGTGCCCATTTCCTAACCCTGTTTTTCTCTTTCATATCGTTGATTACATCGTCTCGCTGAGTGTGGTTTCCTCTTTAGGCTTTATATGTTCTCATTAACTGTGTAGCTAGACTCAAGCATTACTTGGTCACTAATCCATTTGGTGTATTATATAAGACATTTTCAATTTCCATGTTGTTATGTGTAAAGGTAAGATTTAATGATAAGTGTATCAGCCCATGTGAATCAAATGTGCCCATTGACAAGCAGAGTGTAGAAAAGTTTCCTGCACACGCTGTAAGAACTTGCTTCTCCATGACTCTCTGTATCCACGAGGCTCAGAATTTCCCTGAAATCCTTTTTTATAACAGAAATTCGTTATTATCAGAACTGTACCATGTCTGAAGAATGTTTGTCTTACACTCTGTGTCTGTTCCTCGTCCCCAGAATTTGCTCCTGTTTTCTCTTCTCTGGTTTCAACAGTCTCCTAGATGTGTGTTGTGGGTATTTGCTATTTTTGCTCTGTTTCAAGAACATCCTGTCAAGATCACCCTGACCTATTTCTCTGACGCTATTCATTAGAGCCTCTTTTTTTTTTCTCTCCTTATTTTCCTTCTGAATTCCTTCAATCTCTCGAGTTTATTATGAAGCGTCTTTATTATAATTCTCAGTTCCCTATTTTCTTCAATCATTTGCTGATCTTTGATTTGATTTCGAGTTTTTTTTTCCCCTTCCTTTTTGCAACCCTGTCTTTTGATTTCTGATCCCTTTTTTTCCATTGATTATTGACAGTACTTTCCCAAACTTATGATACCTGCTGCTTCATCCCTTGATCCTTCAGTGATCTTCTGTCATTGCATTGCGGAACCAACATGGTGAGTGCATGTATATTCTTTTTTTCAGAGGCTGAAATTGTGTGCGAGACGAACCCTGACATGTGATGAAATTCAGTTCAAGCCATCTTGATGGAAATCCGGTTAACTTCAGAGTGGAAATGCATATCAGTAAGTGGATCTTTGGTCGACTCATTAGCTGAGACTTTTAAACGACGTGTGAATCTTACGAGACCACAGGGTCATAGGCCACCTTGAAAGCTGTGTTGTGGTGATGGGTCACGAGGTGGTCGTGGGCGTCATCAGGTGGTTGGTACTTGGTGGGAATAGGTGGCAGCAGGTGGTGCCTGTGGGTTGCAGGTGGCAGAGGACAACACTTGGTCATCCTGGGTGATGGGCAACAACGACAACTTTTCATGCTAACACACACCACTTGTCCTTGTTGCACCTTATCACCCAGGAACACCAAGTGTTGTCCTCTACCACCTGCAGCCCACAGCCACCACTTGCTGCCACCTATCTCCACCAAGCACCAACCATATGCTTGTGTCCAATCACAGCCGCCTGTTACCACCCACGTCCACCAAATACTAATCACTAGTTGGTAAACGTCAACACCACCTGTTGTTATCCCTCATCTCTACCTAGTACCAACCGCCTGGTGGTGTCCATCACCACCACCTGTTACCATCTATCTCCGCTGAGTAACTGAGGCTCGGACAGAGTACCTGGGTCACCTGGAGACACTCATGCCGGGGCAGGGGGACCTGGGTTATTTGGGGTCACCCAGGCTGAGGTAGAGGATCTGTGGTCACCTGGGGTCAGCAGGGCCCGGTAGGCAGGTCCAGGGGCAACCATCAGAGTGCGACGCTGGAGAAGGAGGAGGAGGAGGAGGAGGAGGAGGGCGGTGCCCTGCCTTGCGCTGCCGGTCAGTCTCGTGTTACCACCGTCAGCAGCAGCAGTGGCGGCGGCGGCGGTATGCGACACGGCAGACGCGGGGTAAAGGCCGGTTAATAAAGTAATTCCGGCGGAGATATCATCATTAGTGGCCGCCGTATAAGGCGTCTGTGCCCCTAACGAGGACACACCCCGTCGTCGCTGAGGCATCATCCGGCCAATGTGACCCCTCTGCATCCTCATTCACTGACTGCCTCGGCAGGACTGAGGGATGATGTGCACCCTTCATTCTCCAGAGGGTGTAGGAGACCACCCTTGGAGGTAGGGTCATCTTTGAGGTTCCCCGGAGGTCGGGGCGCTGGGCGAGGTCAGGGAGGCAGGAGGGCGTTAGCAGCAACTCCCCAGGGCCTGGACGCTGCTCGCTTGTCGTTTACTATTCAGGAGATAGAGATCACGGCAGCGACTGTTGGTGTTCACAGCTCAAGCTGATTGTTGCACTGGAAGGGTGTGGGGCAGAGGGAGGAGGTTGAGGACGAGTTACAAGGGTGGCAAGATGGGCTCGGAGGTTGAGGAGAAAGATAGAGGGGGGGGATGAGAGTGTGGAGTTTGAGGACAAATTATAAGAGCGGGAAGATGGGTTCAGAGGTTGAGTGAGGTGGGGAAGTTGAGAACGGGTTACAAGAATGGAAATCATGAGTTGAGAAGTTTAGGAGACGAGTTACAGTGGTGGCAAGATGGGTTCAGAGGTTAACGGAGTGGGATTACATAATGTGATTTATAAAGAATATGTCAGCAAGTTAGTGTACGTCGGATGGACCTGGCCTGGTAGGGGTTGTGAAGAAACTGTAGAAGGATGAGAAATAAGACAAATAAATACAAGTGAATGAAGTAGAGGAGTGTGGATCGTTTGGTTTAAAGAGAACTACATTGTATTGATTGAAGGTAAGAAGATTGGTAAGAGGATTGGTATGATAAGGATTAATGTGACCGCACCCTTCCAGTAAGGTAGGTACATGTGATGAGGAAGGCCATCAGCAACTCTCTACCGACCGGGCCTTCCAAGAATTTAAGATTCTGGAGTATTTACTAAGGAGGCGTTTGGGGTAGTTCTTGAATGAATGGAATGGAATTGTGGTAGTGTAAGGTGAGTAAGATGGGTGTGTCAGGAGTATAGTACATGTTGCGAATATTGTGGTAGATGCAAATGTGTTTAAGATTGACAATTTAATTGAATGTAACGTGTATCGCTTTAAGGCTGGTTGTATCGAGTCGGGTGGATCAGGTAAGTAATAGTGGGTGTGACCAGTGGATTGGGTGTTGTACAGGGTAAAGGAAGGGCAGGGGAGGGGCGTGGCAGGCTGGTGTAAGAGACAAGTCGGTGTAAGGAACAAAACCTCATCGATATATGAGGATCTGGGGGTCATCCAGCACCGTGGGATGCGTGCCTCACCGCCACACTAGCAGTTCCTCAACATATTGCAAATTGATAGAACTAACTTTACGATCTCCTCTCAACGAAACCTGACGACACACGAAGAGGAGTGGACACTTGTTCATGCTGGTCCGTCATGTAACAGCACCAACAACAGATCATAGAAATGAAAAGAGGCGAAGCACATTAGCTGTTGGGGAGGGAGCAGGAAGACTGCTTGGCCTGGGCGGGCCCGCGTCACAAGAGGGTGGTGCTTCAGGTACGTACCTGGGACGAGGGAAGCCACGTATTACCCTGACACGACCTGGTATCAGATTCCTGATTATATGCGACAGAGGTTCACTTTAAAGATCCTAGTTATGTGAAAATATAATATTGTTTCTTGTTTCATATATATATATATATATATATATATATATATATATATATATACTTTCCCTAGGATAATCATTATATGGTGATAGCGGTGGGGTCAGGACTGTTAAATACTCTCCCCCTAACTCCTACCATATCGAAGCTGGAAATCTCGTGCGAAAAGGGAGTCGTTTATTGAAGTCTGACTCCGCAGCTGACAGACAATTGCCAACAGCAACGTCTGAAGTTGTTCACTAGTCAGAAGTTAGGGAAGACCCACTGACCGTAAGGACTCCTAGGTAAACTCGACGTCAAGTGAACGATGTTGAACTTAAACATTACAAAAAGCTCATTGATGTCAGATAAGTATTCCATGTGAACAATATAAAAATTAGTATTTGTGGTGAACTTGATTTCAATTATTGTATCGTTACAACTATTCTAAACGTGTAGGTCTGTAGCGCATCATGCATCAGGTTGAGAAACTTAGTGATCAGGGTGAGCATTAAAGTATGAAGATTTTTTGTATGAAGACTATGTCTTGTAAGATTTTGATAGCCTGATAACATTAGATAGTTCAGTATAGCCTCAAGTTCTTAATAAGGTTATTCCGCTCAGAGACGTACGAGGACAAGCAACGGTAGTGGCCGAGCGGTATGGTGTTCAGGCTAGGCTAGTAAATTAGCGATAGATAAGAGAATTGCGAGAGTCAGCAGTTTTAACGATTTGTGTTACGGTCCAGGCAGGACGAAGCTTGACAGTGGAGACCACCCTGAATATTATACAACATTCTTCATGAATGTTATACACTCTCTACACTATTCACGAAGAGTTAAATGCTTCATTTTTCGCTTATCGCCAAACTTTCTGATTTTCTAAACAGAACGGGTGTAGAGAGCACTTAAGCCGCCATACGGCCTCTTGACATAGAGGATTAGCTAATTTTTTTCAGGCTCGCTCACCCTTAAGTTTGCTGACTTACCATAACAAGTCACAGACAGCGCCTTATGCTTATGACACCAACCCTTTTAAAAGCCCTACCGCTCTCAGAGAGTCTCAAACAGGTCTCCGCCAAGGGCTGGCGTTCCGCTTTCAGCTCCCCAGGTACAGAAGAAATCCTCCGGTCTCTACTTTGTTGAAATAGTGTGTTTTCAGAAAGGACGACTTTCCTTTATAGCATACGTGTGCCGGCCTAAGCATCAAAACCAAACATCTTTTCACACACAAGATCCCTGTGGTGAACTACTCATATACCACCTGTGCAACCCTTGAACGCCTTCAACATTCGTAATCAGCCAACCAGACTTTCAGTCTACAACCTCAACAGCCAACCTCGCCAGACGTAAGTTTATGGCACCATCACTGCACACGGAAACCACTTGGAATACACTAAAGAAAAACTCTTTGACTACTTACCTAGTCTGGTGATTCTTTACCTACTTTCATATAAAAAACATTGGCACATTTGCAGTTCAAGCACTTTACGAATCTTCAAGCACTCCTGACTATACAACAAAATCTAACATCTGAAAAGTTGCCAGTAAAGTACCAATCCTATAACCTTCCAAACCACCCGACTCCGCCTCTTACAAAGCCCTATATCCCTTCTGTCGTCAGGATCCAAACTATGAGAACTGAGCCATAGTACAATCAAACAAAATAATCCCTTTCTCACCTGCACAACATGGCTTTAGACTCAAGCATTCCACCACCACCAAATTACTCACAGAGCTCACACAGCATGTCCCAGATGGCTTCAGCCAACCACGACCCCAGTCTTGCACTGTATTGGCATCAGTAGACATCAACAAAGCTTTTGACAGCGTTCCCCGACATATCCCACCACAAAAGATTACCGACACCAACACACTCCACTGGAATGACAAAAAGCGGTTGGTCAGCTTCATAGCTGGCCTCCATGCCAGAGTCGCCCACAGTGGCCTCACCACCAAAATCCTTAACCTCTACGTGACCTCTCATCACCTTCTGCAGACCCCAGTGTGGGCATCTCATATGCAGATTACCTTATAGTCACACCACAGCACCCTAACATTACTTTGCATTATTGGGATAGTGGCTCACCTAGAAAAGAATGCCTACATTTCCACGGAAGTCTTCAGTCAACCTACTGACTCCAGACAGACACGAATCCTTTGTCTTGAACGGCCAATGTCTCCCACTTGACAAAACTCCAAATATTTTTGCATCACATTCGACACACACATGAAAACCGCCGCCGCCGCCCCACATCACAGACATCAACAGAAATGTAACGAACAAACTGAGGGCCCTCACAACACTTACTGGTACCAGATTTGGACAAGAAAAACAATCCCCAAGTATCCTTTACAAACAATTAATTCGCTCTACCCTATAAAAACTACGCCACACCTGCCTGGTCGTCCACCCTGTCAGAAGCAAATATAACAAAGCTGCAAACCGCAAAATACGGAGCACTCAGAACAGTCACTGTCTGCCTAGCAACCTTAAACACTCAATATCCACACCTTGAAACAAATATCCTCCCAATGCAATTCCACCTCAACATGAATGGCCTCTGTAGTGTAGTAGTTTGCGTTGTTGACTGTGGTTTTACTCTTGGACCCGCTCCTGCCTCACTTTTGAGCAAACTCTACTTGTAGATCCCCCCAACCCCAACAAACAGAACACTGTCAGAACATACATACACACACACACACACACACACACACACACACACACACGCACACACACACACACACAGTGAAATGATCCGACAAACACTAAACAACCGCCCTCTCACCCCTGTCATAAACACCATCCATCATTACATCACAATTACCGGTTCAACATATCACAAGATACATACCTAAGATGCAATTTCCATTCTGAAGACACTGAACACTTACGCTTGAATTATCCTGCATTCACCTAACCTAAGCCAGGTACCTAATTTATTGACCAGCCCGTAGGAGGGAATGAACATCTGGGTTGACTGCGGACTGACTGCCATGACCGGGATTCGAACCTATACTGGCTCGACCCTGGGCGGCCTGTGCTTGCCTCACGGTCACCAGCGCTAACTGCTACACCGCGGAGGTCCAACACAGGTGAGAGCTTTTGAACGTTTCAACTTGAGAAGAATCCTTCTTCAGGGAGACTAAGACACAAAGACGCATCCACAAGGCCACTCTTCACCCTGCTAAACGTCGCTACGCTCTATTACTTCGGTCCCCACTTCTAGGGCTTCAATAACATATGAATGAGTGAAGAAAGCCTTGGAAGCGGCCCACATATGCATGGGAGAAGTGAT
Organism: Panulirus argus; assembly: GCA_038088735.1. NCBI lineage: Eukaryota > Metazoa > Arthropoda > Malacostraca > Decapoda > Palinuridae > Panulirus > Panulirus argus. The sequence goes on along the minus strand of JAYMFT010002041.1, from coordinate 21,728 downwards.
CAATAACCGGGATGGCTTCATGCGAACATGAGGGTAGTGGAATGTAGCAGGATGGGACCAGAGAACGGGGAACCCGGCTGGCCGTTATGTGAAACTGTGCGGCGTCCAGCGAGGTGAGGAGTGACCCTAACGACAGCTATTCATGTGTCTGTATCTTCCTCGTCTTCTTTCAAGTAGGCTTCTGCGCAAACCAACATGTTAGAGGAATAAATCTCAAAAGCTCTCACCTGTCTTTGCTCACTACCCCTGTCCACACACACACACACATTTATAAATTGGGCAACAACAGGATGCTTAAGAATTCAATCATAGACGATGCAGAGATTGTGGACTTTAATGCATTTAAGTTTAGTGAAACGAGTATTTAATGTTTACGTTGAAGTCATGCACTCTTTTTTTTTCTGTTTAGCCTCTCTTGTTCCTTTATGTATAAGAGAGAGAGAGAGAGAGAGAGAGAGAGAGAGAGAGAGAGAGAGAGAGAGAGAGAGACTGGAATCCGCGTAGTAAGTAGCTGGTGAGGCTTAAGCTGTGGTGAGGGACCACACACTCTCACCTTCATCGCTTCCTCATCACGCCTCCCACTTTCGTCCTCCCCCTCACCTCACCTCACCGTCGCCCCTTTGCCCGTATCATCACCTTGACCGCCGCCACCCAATGTCGCCTTCACTCCCATCCCGCCAGAACCCGCCCACTTGTCCGTCCACTTCTCACCCCGACTCGCACTTACCTGGCTTATCTTGATTTTACTTTGGACGTACTTGTGATTTTGTCTCCAGTACATGGTGGAACCAAGAGAGGGAGAGGGGAGGGAGAATAAGAGGAGAAGGGAGAGGCGGAGAGGTTAAGGAGGAGGTTAGTGGAGGAGAAAAGTGACGATGGATGTTAAAGCGTCCAAACAGATCGTCATTCCTAGCGAGGCTGTATCCTCCTGAAGGACACTTTGTCGTGGCGTGTGATCTGCAGTGTCCAGAGGTTCCCGGCCACGGGTCGTGGCATCCCTAAAGTAACGTATATATGTACGAGTGTGGTTCGTGCGGTTCTCTGTACTATGACCGGTTTACCTCCCTTGCTTCTAGTTGTTTTAGGGTTACTTGAACTGCCATTTGCTCCCTTAAATTATGGATGTGAGAGAGGTGATGTTAAGTTTTATACGTACCTAACGCCCAGTCAGGAGTGGCCAGGGACTCACTATGGCAAGAGAAACGGGTTTTTTGAAGAAGGAAATAATTTTTCATAATGCTCCTTGTAAAGTCAGTACCGGATATGGACAAGTTAATTTTTTGTAAATATTCATTTGTGAAGGAGCTTATACTCGAGAATAGCATAATCTTTCTGGGAACACCATACATTTCTCTTCTTGAGACGTTTGGAGTTATGTATCTGTACACATGTGCAACTTACCTCTAAGAACAGTGGAAGGATGTGACGTCATTTTGCTGTCTTTAGATCAAATGGCAACATGGAGAACATAGCCATAAAGTTTCCTGCGACAGAATTGGTGTATCTTGTAGTCTGTCCATCTTTTGCCACAATCGAATTAAAATGCCTGTTTTATTTGACGGGCCGGATGAAGAGCTCTCTCCTTGTCACCCGGTCAGCAGAGGGCGATAGCAGTGTGTGAATGATATGCCTTCATGCTAGCTAGATACGAGGGAAATTCGTAACCAAAAGTTCAAGTGAATTTTCTACCTTAAGTCTTTAGGAAAACGGGAATTATTGAGATTTTTACAGAAAACGATCCCTCTTTTGCTGGCTGTCTTAAGTTCTTTCTTGTCTTTAATTGGTGTATAGTTACCCCAGAGAACACATTAGAAATTTAGACGTTCATTAGTCATAAGATAAGTGTCATGTTTTTCGCCGCCGTGAACACAAAAACTGGTTGATTCCCGATTTATCAGATAGCCCGATGTTGCCGCCGCCACACGCTTTAGGAAATATTAATATTGATAAATATTGGACAGCCAAGAAGAAAACGCTTATCGACAAATCTGATAGATCTCGGGATATATTACCCTGGAATACATTAAGAGAGACTGAGAGAACAGTCCCACACCTTGGTGGATATCAGTCTTAAGTGAAATATGAAGGAACTCATTTAGGCTTCGAGTCTCCTTCCTCGTCCTGTGTTAAGCTTCGAAACATGTTATTCGAGACTCTTCGTCGTCCTGTGTAAAGCATCGGAACATGTAAAGCCGAGGCAGGTATAGCAATCGCTGTCTGAGGGTTAATAAGCGACTGTGTGTGTGTGTGTGTGTGTGTGTGTGTGACAGCCGCGCGCTGATCATATCAACACAACGGATGACATACACCACGTGATATGCTCAGTAGTTGCTGTTGGTGGTGGTGGACAGTCATACTGACTGGCCTGACGTCTCTCTTCGTGCGTCTGTCACGGCAGGTCCATGATGACTGGTGCTGTATACACTAAGGTATTCGTATGACCTGGAGCTCAATATGTAAGAGAGTTCACAGAGACTGGTGGAGTTTTTTTGAATTGCGTTCATTTTTAAGGTCCCAGTAAAGTATGTGTGCTGAGGACAGGGTAATGTTGTGGCTGTGGCGTGGAGACTAGGATGAAGATGGTACTAATGGCCAACCCAGGATGTGCAGTGTTGCTAATTGCTGGTGGAGCGGCCACTAGTGGTCAGGACATTTTCCGGTAGTGGTGGAGATGGTCACCTCGTGGTGGTGTTGGTGGAGAGGTTAACTTTGGAGGTCCAAAACTTCAGGGTGTTGGGGACGCCAGTCATGACTAACGAGGTCATTATGGCAAGTTCAGCGCCTTACCTGGTGATAGCCTTCAGTGGTCCGCATCTGCTTTTTCAGCCAACTGTTTTCTCTCTCTCCACAGTACATTGAGAATATTATACACTGGGATCGCTGACTCTGTTAGTATTATTTCGCAGTTTACCCAAGTTCCTGATAATGCTATGATATCAGGCGTTTTTCATAGAGAACATGATGTCAGTTCATGGAAGACGTAGTAAAGTAATTTGGCGGGGGTTATCTAGGTAAGCAGGCGGGGAGGTAGTAAAGTAGGCAGGCGGGGAGGTAGTAAAGTAAGCAGGTGGGAAAGTAATAAAGTAAGCAGGCGGAGAGGGAGACACGATAGTAAGGTTGGTGTGAGTCACTATCATCGTCATTAACGCCAGAACAATAAAATCCTTTTCAACAAAAAAGTGACCTTAGAGATTTGAGTTCTTGAATGGCGCGCGAACTGTGGTGGTGAAAATTATGAGAATAGTGACGATTGATCGTGGGTCATAGACGATGATGATTTTGGCGATGGTGAGAAGCGAGGATGTGTGTACCGTTGGTCGGTGGTTGTGTGTACTGTGAGGTATGTGTCGGCCGCAGACCTTGTAATTCTTGGCCAGAATATTACAGTTTTGCTGACGTGTTTACGGCCGGGCGAGGCTTCTGCTGATAATGTAATTTGGGAGGAAACAAGACTTTAGTAGAATAATTAGACCTTTTAATGACCACATGGAGCCCTCCATAAAACACCCTAGTAACTCCAGTATACCTCCGCAAATGAACATTGGGTTAAAAAAAAGTTCCATTTCTTTTAGCTTACTAATTAACGCATCCGTAATAGGTTAGAACAGAAGATAATGATGTGATGTTTAGCTAACGTTAATGAGACTTTATGTGACTTCTATCCATTACCTTACCTAAAGTTTCAAATGACTTTGCTTGATAGACGCGTATGACTGTGTGTAAGAGGCCACAGTACCATATGACCAAGGAAAAGCCTCGTGATAAGGCTGAGACAAGGTTACCACAATATGTAATGGTTGTTGTCGACATGTGTGATATAGGTGCTCTGTGGAGGTAGTAGAGAGACGAGATTTTCATAAACCTGATCTTGGGTCGACCTTTGCATATTTAGGGGTGACTTGGTCTTAGAAATGTATTGGCTAAGCTGAAGGAAAAGCGTAAGTTCTAATGTTTTTTTTTTTTACCATAGTTTTCCAGTAAATAGTAGTATTCTGGTAAGTTGTTTCCATGCTTACCATACGGTGAGATTCAACTTTTTTTTTTTTATTATTTCTCTTTTCTTGATCACAGACATTTCATGTTATCCTTATTACAGCATGAATCGATCAAACATTTTCCATGTCTAGTATTTTAAGTCAGTTAAAACTTTACGTGCTAATTATTTTCATTTCCCGTTTTCTCTGAGGAGTTGTGTAAAAGTTGATTATATATGATTTTCTTAGATGCTTTGATATCCTTCCAGACGATGGGGTATTTGATGAACCGTTTAGATGATTTTCAAGTTTTCTTATCATTTTGGTTGAGGTCTTTTCCCTTCAGATTATATGATTATGGCGGCAAGTGAGGGGATTTTATTACTTAAGTGATGCCATCGAGACATCTCGATGCTCTTCATCTAGTGTTAACACAGAGGTCGTCGCACCGATCCCTTCCCGCCCTCCAGACGTAAGGGCTGTCCTCAGGCGGCCGTTCCCCTCACCCCTGGAAGGTTGAGGGAGAGAAAGAGACTCCGCAGATGGCAACGCTGAGCCTGATGATCTCAAAAGAGGGTTATTGCCTCCTCCCTTCCTACGTCACGTCACGTCATCAGCGTACGTGACCAGTGTTGGTGAACCTTTCATCAGGCTGCCTCCCACTACCCCATCATCCAATGTGACTTCCCATCCACCTGGCCACCTCACATTGCCCCATCATCCGCTATAGCCTCCCATACACAATCCACCCGTTCACCTTTCACTGACCAATCAACACCCATCGACCCATCCAGTCCTCACAAGACCGTGGGTGAGAGACGTCTCCAGAAGCTGTTGCCGTAACGGCCGGATTGCTGCTTGGAAGCCAGACGTGCTCTGAGGCGCTCACGGTATACACCCGCAAAACCTGGCAGTAATCGGGCCGGCTTAAGCATTGGCTTCCTTATAATAACTCTAATGAATATTGTCCCGAGAGGAACACTGCCTTTGTAATGGGCAGTTACCCGGAGTGGCGGTTGGCATTGGGTGGTCGCGCCCATTAGAAGACACATGTAATGGACTCTTGTAGCTGGTAATTCATGAGCACCATTAAACTTAGGGATAGAGTGTGTGGTGAGAGGGTGGCGGGGTCCTTCTGTATGCCAGATATGTTCGGGATTTGTTAATCGCATCCTGGACCAGCTTGTAATGAACCGCGGGTCTTAACGCTGCTCAGCAAGTATTTAGAGGGTCTTAAATGGCGTGCTGATGGATGGCGGCAGAAATTGGCTGGCGCTGCCTCCTTCCTCCCCTCCTCCAGGTTAACCTCTTGAGCCCGACCTTACAAGTCTTGAGTACGACCCTTAGGTATGATGCCCTGGCCTTCGGACTTAACAATTGTAGGTCAATCCAAAGGTCACGCCGCTTTATCTAAAGGTTGCTCCGTGTGCTCAAGGCTCGTACTCCCGTACTTAAAAAGATGAAGGAAGAGAATACAAACTCGTTCTCCAGCTGTAGCAATGCGTACCTCAGGAATGACTGTAACTTATGCATTAGAGCTTTAATCTAGCCAGGTGTGAGAGGTGCCTGTGACCACGGTGTTAACACCAAGTGTGGAAAGCGGTGTTCGCACGCGGTGACCACGGTGTTAAATGCTAGGTTCTGACCAGGTTCAAACACGGTAAAAAAAGAGCTGAGGCATTTTGATTACCTTTTCCCGTGCCTCAGCCAAACCCTTCAACACAGCCGTGTGGAAAACGTGTCGTCAGAACCTGCTTCGTTACCCTGCCCCTGACAGCACCAGCAGCGACCTGTGGTTTGAGTCGTGATGTGGCTACGGTGTACAGATATTTCAGACTACTGGTCTTAGGTATTTGATTTATTGTGATATATTTTTCAGGTCGGGTGTATTGTTCGTGATGGTTGGTGGTGTTGGATGACGTCGCCCAGCTGCTGCTGCCCGCACACACTCCTCTCACTCACAAGTAAGTGATTCACAAACCAGCTGTTGCTAGAGAGGTGTGTGGCATGCGGAAGGTTGGACATGGGCATATGAGAAAGGGAGTGGTAGGATGACGAAGTTAGTTACTGGTTACAGAGAAAAGAGATATGGGTAGGCGGTACTCACTGGGAAGGAGTGCGCGTGATTGGGGAATGTACAAGAGAAAGCGGCAAGAGGTCAAAAGGAAGGTGCAGATGCTGAAAAAGGGTAGATAAGAGTTAGAGTGAGCGAGTATCAGCAAACTTCAGAGAGAGAATAAGAAAATGTTTTGGAAAGATGTTAATATTGTGACAAAAACAATAGAACAAATTGGAACATTGTTAGTTGGGACATATGGAGAAGTGGTAACAGGCAGTGATGAGGTGAAGAGGAGATGGAGTGATTATTTTGGAGGATTATTGAATGCGTTTGATGATAGAGTGGCAATTGGAAAGTGTCTGGGTCGGGATGGCGTGCGAGACGAGAGAGTCATGGTGAGTTGTTTGGTGAAAAGAGAAGAGGTGGTGAATGCTTTGCAAAAGATGAAATGCGGGAAGGCGGCTGGAGTGGATAGTAATGCAGGTCAGTCTTTTGTTGTTGTTGTTGTTGTTGTTGTTGTTGATCTGTGTATACACTGACTGTGATAAGGTAACAGAGGATTGGTGGAATGTCTGTATTATACCACTGTACAAAGGCAAAGGGGACAAGGGTGACTGTTCGATTCACAGAGAGATAAGTTACTCGAGCGTACCTGATAAGTTGTGCGGGAGAGTGGTGATTGAGAGGGTGTAGAGATGCACTGAGCATCAGACTGAGGAGGTACAGTGAGGTTTCAGGAGTGTTAGAATATGTGTGGATCAGGCGTATGCTTTGAAGAATGTGCGTGAGAAATACTTATCGGTAGGGTTGATAGAGGTGCCTAGTGGAAGAAGATCTTACAGATATATGGTGTGGGAGGAAAGCTATTAGAAGCTGTAGTGGTTTTTTCAAGAGAGTAAGGCATGTGTGCGAGTAGGTAGAGAGGAGAATGGGTGGATACAGGTGAAGATGGCCCTGCGGCAGGAGCGTTTGATATCACTGTAGCTTTTTATCTATTTATTGGTGGGGTGATGAGGGAGGTGAATGCGAGAGTCTTGGAGAGATGGGCGGGTATTCAGTATGTTGGGGGTGAGGAGACTTGGAGGTGACTAAGTTATCATTTGCTGATGGCAGATTCTAGAGAGAAACTGCCAAAGGTAGTGTATGAGTCTGGGAGAATATGTGAAAAGAGAACTGAGACTAAATGTAAATAAAAGCAAGATTGTCAGGTTCAGCAGTAGAGAGAGAGATAGGTTAGTTGGGGTGTGAATTTGAATGGAAGGAATTTGGAGGAACTGAAGTGTTTTTTCAGATGCGTGGAAGTGGCCATGTCAGCGATCTTGTATCTTTCTACGGCTGTGCAATTTGTTCCTTTGTCCTCTGGAAATAAAGTTTTTTCTGCCGCAGTCGTAGTTGACGAGGTGTTGTTTTTGCCCCACCGGGAGCCGAATTGACTTGGGTTATAGAGCCTGTTGTTTTCAAGGTGGTGTCTTAGTATTAGGTCTGTGATTCTTTCTAAAAAGTTTCCATGGGAATTGTAGGAGGGAAATGGGGTGATGTCTTTCTACACCAGCCGGGAGTTAGTCCTCCCACACACATCAGTAGCCCACCCACAACCCTAATCACTGCACTTATGGCGTCCCTGTTGCTCTGGCCTACCCGCTTGCCCGCCGGACTGCGACTCTCTGATGCACGAGTTACCATCCACTATACTTGCCCGCCACGCTAAATTGATGTTCCTCTTCCGTCCGCCGCTACTGTTCGGAGACCACCTGAATATCACTGTAGCAATGTACAATACTTGCACATGGGAAGGCCAAACGACAGAAGAAGGGTTGTCTAATGGAGAACAGTATCCTTAATCCCTAATCTATGTAGATGGAGACAGGATGGTAAAGTAGAAGGCTGCTTCCCACCCACCACTCCCTCAGGCATATTAACCAGCAGGATAAATAGGTATGACAAAACAATGTGTACCCGTACCTCGCAGTGTACTGGCATGAGAATTTCATCGGCTAGAATTAGATGGAAAACACATTCTGACCTAATTTATCCACCGGATAGTCTTGCGAGGTAGTAATTTAGCCACCAGTCTGTAAAGCAAAGAACAGTTTGAAATATGTGTATATAATGATATCATTACTGAACAGGATTATACACTGGTGATTAGCAACAATAAAATATTCATGTTCGCCCGGATTTATATGTATCATATATCTTCGCCTAGAACTGTAGTTCCCAGCCGTTGCGCCATGGCCCACCAGTGAACCATGGGGAAATTCTTGGGTGGGCCATGGGGGTAGTTGCAGGTTCAATATATGATCACGTCTGACCATCATGATTAGCGTGTCTTTATTTTGCAACGGTTTTTGCTGATTGTGTTCAGTATTATTGCAATTTGTTTCGTGAACATGACTGTTGTTTTTCCTTTAGCAGTAGTTATATGCATTTTTCTTGAGATACCTTGTTTATTAAGCTTAAATAAAAATTTACGCATTTTTCTGGTTGACAGAATAAGAGGTATTGTGGCCACCCGTTCTATGGGTAAGCTATATTGGGCCATCGCCTCAGAGAGGTCGGGAACCACTGGCCCAGAGCCTAGGCCATATCTGTTGGTTGATTTTTCTACTGTTCTGTTATTCTTACGTCTTGCAGTGTTGTCTTTGGTATTAAGGAAATAATTCACATCTCCCAATCAGCGTGATATTCTAATTGATGGCGAGAAGCACTGATGGTGGAGTCGATAGGTCTGGCTAGCTCAAGGGAGAAGTCCAGTCTGGGAGGCAGGCGGTGTCTGGGTTTGGCAGTCTCAGGCACATGATGGTGAGGTGATCGCTAAATTCAACTCTTTCTCTGAAGAGGCGATCGACACTGCGAAGTAAAGAAGTCAACTCCCTCCCTTAAGCCTCCCTTACCTCTGTTGCAGTTCGGCAGGGTGATTAAGATTTCATGGCAGAACGTATTTCACAAATTACTTGGTCGAAAGCAGTCTTGTGCGGAAAGTTAAAACGTACACCGATCATTGATACGAACATTTACGACTGAACACGTATACGAATCAAACTCGTTAACACAAAGGAAACGTGCGTTCAAATGCAAGAAGCAGTCATTAACCTTGATAATACCTTCAGACAGACTTACAAGGGCAATATGCTGGTGGTAGCTTTACAGGACGCATTAAACTTGTACGTGCATAGACATGGAATACGAATATTAAAACAGAGACACATATTCTTGATCCACACACGCAGGTAAAATTGCTTTCGTTCATGGCCTTTATTGCGTGATTTGATAAAGATCATGGTAAAAGATAGTCGAGCGTGATAATGTCACAGTAAATGAAGAGTCATATTTAACTTACGTCACGAATTATAGATAAGAACTAAAGTTTTTGTCTTTATGGAGGCGCTGCCATAGAGTCAGCGTCTCGCAAGCTTTAGTTACCCCTGAATTGGAGCATTGTAGAAGAAAACAATGTATTCAGACAACCAAAGAAAACCGCGTGGAAATTGTTGTCTTGTTACTTGACAGAATGATAATAGTGATAATGATTCTTTTAATTGCATATTTGAGCAACAATACATGAGCAGTAAAGAATGGAATTGTAATTCCATTTGAGTGAGTGGATCTGGTGATGGCCTCTCGCTCCTCTCACAAACCGTTACCAGTTACGCATCAAAGGCTTGTCAAGACATTTCTTGTGGGTTTTTCTGTTCTTCCTGTAATTTTGGAAGCGTTATTAGAGCCTCGCTTTATTACAGCGCTACAGTCCCAGCATTGTTTTAATCTGTAATTCTTTGTATCAGTTACACATTGTTTCTTCTTAGAACTGCTAGGCATTTAGCATTACAGGCCGAGAAAAGTAGCTAATAGTCAGTGGCGGAGGCGGGTCATAGGCTCCAGCCGGCCTTCTGCCTAAAGAGATTAAAAGGATCTTCCACAAATTTCCAGTTGAACATCGTTCTTTCACTGAGATATGGTCTTATGCTCAGTCTTTCAACCATCTGAATTGACCGTTTGTAAAAGAATTTTTTCTTCCTACCGTATATCTGTATATGTCCCATGTAGTTTAAGCTCTCCACAAAACTGACCGAACTCCCGTCAAGCTCAGCGCATTGCAAGTGCAGATTTCGTTGAAGAATTTGCCATACACATTGTTCACTTATTATAGATGATATGATCAGCTACAAAGGTGTGACACCTGTTGACCTGTTACTGGGGGAGTATCAACAAACTGGGTTAACAACACTATGTCCTCGTCATTGCTTTGCCTGTTCAAGTGATTGTTATGAAACATTCTGCTTTATCCCACCAAAAGTGACATTTAGTTCACTATAAATATTGTATATGTGGGGAGGATCAAACTCTATTTAAGGAGGATCTAAGTCTATTGTAGGGGGAATCTAACTCTGTGGTAAATTCCATTAAATAATATATTTAGGATGTTTGCAAAATTTGTTTACTCCCTCTCTGACTACTTGGTAAAGCCTCCAGTAACTTGCCCTATCAAAAGTTGTCTTTGCATCGAAGGAACATGTGTAGATTAGGGATCCTCCTGTCTGAAGAACCTACTGTCTGGAAAGCTTGCCGTCTGGAGAGGCTGCTGTCTGGAAAACGTATTCTTATTTTCCTGTAAAAGTCAGGAATAAGTCAAGACTAAGATGGACATCATAGTGTTGTGACCATCTTTTGAACCGACTCTGTGGTCCCTGGTGGTGAAGGATCCTCGTTTTCTGTTCAGTGTGACAAGTTCCAGGATAGTAGGTGTAGTGACTATAGTAAAGGCACGGTAGTTTGCCTATTAAGAAAAATGCTGACCAGGAACATTCCTCTTTAAAATATGTACTTTAATGTCTAAGTAGGATATAGATCTGAAGTCATTTCATGATCGTCAGTCGGCACCATCTGCCTTGCCCAGTGTGATCATCATTGGTGCGGTGTTCTGTCTGTAATGTGCATGATACCTTTACAGTGGCTGGAGGCACGGCCAGCAAGCCTGACCAGAAGATCTAGATGATCACTGAGCACCGGGTGACTAACCGAGGCAGGTCGGGGGCCGACGGGAGGTGGCCTATGTTGTGACCCTCGCCACAGGTTTGGACCGAAGTTTTGTGTTGAGTTTAACAAAGCCGGTCGCACCTCGTGAGGGCACTAGGACGCGTGTCTTTTGGCGAAGGGGGAAATGACTGGATAAAGGTGGTAGAAGCAATTAAAACGAAGTCCTCGGGATTCTTCTACAGATTTGCGTTGGCGAATTAATTTACAAGATGTCGTCTTATTTACTCCCACGTTAAGAGTGGTAGGGGTCTGGCAGTGCTGCAAGCCTATCGATACAGGAACTATTATGAACCGTGTACTGTACAGACTGTGTTAGACTCATTGTAATCGTCACTGAATTTTCTGGATGTTACTGGAAGAGAGAGGTGTAAATTATGGTACTTTCAGTCGAATTAATATCAAGTAAAGCTTAAGTCCTGATTATATAATCACGTACGATACCTAGGCTTTCACTCTCATGTGAAGACTCCTGAAGCCGCTTACCATGAAACGTAACTCAAGCACATAAAGCTTTCAAATTTAGCGAAAAAGTAAAATTTGTTTGTCCCTGATTTTTGTTTTGTGTTATGAGCCATTGCGTTCGTTGTGTTACAGTCTTTTGTGTTCTTGATATTACAAGGTCTTTTACGTGTGATGTTGGAGGCTACCGCGTTCCTCCTGTTGGAGGCTACTGTGCTCAAGCTCTTGCAGGCTAATGTCTCTTTTCTGTTTGAGGCTATTGTCTCCCTGGTGTTGGAGGCTACCGTCTCCCTGATGTTGGAGGCTACTGTCTCCCTGGTGTTGGAGGCTGCTGTCTCCCTGGTGTTGGAGGCTACCGTCTCCCTGATGTTGAAGGCTACCGTCTCCCTGGTGTTAGAGGCTGCTGTCTCCTTGGTGTTGGAGGATGCCGTCTCCCTGATGATGGAGACTATCGTCTGCCTAGTGTTGGAGGTTACTATGCTCCTCCTGTTGTATGCTGTTCGCTTTGTTTTATGCTGTACTGATGCAGACTACAGTATAAGTGTACAAAAATTAATCGCAGATTACTCTATAAATGTATAAGATTCGCTGTGTTGTATGTCTTTTGTTTTTATAGTGTTACGTAGGGTATTTTGATAACATTACTGACCAATGTCCTGATGATGGTGTGTGGTGGATAAGGGAGTCCATTTGGAACTGGCGGAGTGACTGGTATTTGACGCGTGCTGGCGAGGACTTTAGATGCGTGTCTTAATCGGGACTCCAGCACGGACCCGTAGGATTCACGGGTCCGCAGTGCTGACTATTCCACCACATATGCTCGTGTACTGAAGTAGTCTTGCGTAACGTGTGGTGTGCGTGTTAGCAAAGGGGACGATTTGAAGATGTTTACAGGGGACGGTGGAAGAGGATGTGTACAAGGGACGGTAGAGGGTGTGTACAAAAACCAGCAGGCATTATGGGTCGTCGGCGTAGAGTGTGGTCGAGCATTAATTAACCTGTGTAGCATGATGGTGCCGCCCCTCGAGAGCTGTCTGATTAATTCCGCGATAGCCCCTCAAGTGGCCTCATTTTCCTGTCTTCTCCGACTTCATCACATTTTTCCTGCGTTACCTCAGGTGGGTTTTCATTCTCGTTGTCTCCCATGATTTGATCTCAAGTTACGTGGTCTCAAAAATTTTTAGACTTTCGCTATGTATCAGTATCAATTATCTTGTGTCCTATTGTGTCTCTTGTCTCGTTTATTATACCTTATCAACTGTTCTGATCTTCTCCATTTTCTAAATTCGGTAAATGCGTTAATTTCAATTATATTCCTTTTGCCCAATTCAGTCCCATCTGCCATACAGCCTACGAACCCCGTCTAGCCATCACTCCCTTCGCTTCCCTGGCACCTTAACGCAGTCGGAGCCAGTGTCACCCTTTGGCCCACTGGGGCCCATTGTGGACCCACGGGCACAGACGTCGAGCCAAATTAACCCGTGTTTTAAACACCAGGATGCTGGTGCCGCCGTAAACCTGTCTCGGTGGGCAAAAAGCAGGAGGAGCCGCGGGTGGTAGGGCCGGGCCCTTGATAACATCTCTGGACACACAGTATCAGCTGGAGCAGATGCATCCCATTAGACTTATAGAAAATTTCTCCTCTTAATTTGCCAGAGTGTAAGGTGAGACGCTGGTACTGGAGGGGGGAGGGTGACATGTTGATGGCTTCATGTTGGGTACTGGCTTTGTGATGGGTCTTGGCCCCATGTTGAGTACTGGTGCTCTAATGGGTCCCCGCCTCATGTTGATTATTGGCTCCTCATTAGCTACCGCTTGCCACGTCTTTGCTCCGTGTTTCATAATGATTTCCAGTCGCAATTCAAATTCTGGCTTTATACTGGATACTGACTATTTGTTGATTCCTGGCTCCCATATGGTACGCAGTCAAATGGTCTCTGGCTGTCCAGAAAAGAGCAATCCACCCAGCCTATTCTTTTATCTAAATCAGATCTCACTCTCTCTTAGAAATCTGAGGTTCGTTACACGTGACATCCTTTCCCTAAAATTACTTTTTTTTCTCACTTAAGTAACATTTCCTCTGCAGGAAGTCATCCATTTGCTTTGTGATTAACTTTTCCAGTACCTTATACACCACATTCGTCAGGGGGACCGGTCTGTCGTTCAACGCCTCTTCCTGGTCTCCTTTCTTATAGACAAACATGGCGTTTGCCCTTTTCCAATCCCTTGGAACTTTACCTTCCTCTAGCGACATCTTGGGCGGTATTTCAGGTGGTTTATCAAGCGTGTATGCACACAGCTTCAGCACGTATGGTTAAGTCTCATCAGGACCATGAGCCTTGTGTGAGTCAAGACCCTTTAGTATTCTGTTGATGTCTTTTCTAGAAATCTTGATGTGTTCTGAGACCTCCTCCCCGTTCTCTCTCAACGGTGTTGTGGCTACTGTGTCTTCCACTGTGAAAGCACTTTTGAACTTGTCATTGAGTTCCTAACTTAACCTTACATCATCCTCTACAACTCCTCTCTGAATTCCATAGCCTAACAAGCAGTTCTTTAACTAAGAGTTTTTTTCTGTCTTGTCTACAAGGATCTTTTCGTAGCTCGTGTGTCCCTCTTCTTTTATCCTGTTATACTCGTGCCTCGTTCTCTCATACCTTATAAATGTTGGCTGGCTGGAATACCGCCTAAATCTTCGTCACTGCCCATCTCGATGTTTCTTATCTTTTTGACATCTTTTATTGCACCATTCCTCCCTCTTTCTTTATCATCTTCGTATTTGAGATTAAGATATCCATGCTGTTAAGAACCTACGCCTCATAATTAAGTAAGAAATCAAGAGGAAGGTCAGAAATTTTTAGCCGCAGGCACTAATAAGACTTGGTAAGTCCCGGATTGTGTTTCACTGACATTCATTATTCCAGTGCAGTAGCGAGGGAAAGGTTGTCTTAGGGAAAGCCATTGGTTCAGGTTAGGAATGATCAGTCTGGTTATCTGGTACGTTAGATCAAGAGCATTATCAGGCACAGTTTACAAGAGCTGGACCCCCCTAGAAGTCGCAGATAACTGCCGTCTGTTTATTTGCAGCCTTGGGTGACTGTGTTAAGATCTTTAAGCTTATTCTGATAACTGCCGTCTGTTTATTTGCAGCCTTGGGTGACTGTGTTAAGATCTTTAAGCTTAATCTGACCTGAGGCGTCATTAGGAAGAGCACGTGACTGGAGGTGCTGGGAGTCCTACTATCCGGCGGGAACCGACCTGTTATACACCCTAACCATCAGTAGCAGCAACACCAGTGGAAACACCGTGATAACACTGACCTGACGGGTCACGGCCGTCACTTGCTGCCATTGCACATGAGAGGGGCGCCAGTAGTCTAGGAATGGGAATCCAAAGACAAGAGGTATCCGACCCTTCCCAGACGAATCCTGTATCAACCGAGACTCGCCCTTTGTCTGTATACAATAAGATTTCACAAACCTTGAGAACGCTCGCATTTTCCCGGAGTAAAGATCACACACCAGAAATTAGCCTATAGAACCCATGGCCTTCCACACTCAATCACCGCTGCCTTCAAGGAGTATAATAAGAAGCAGAGTTGATATAATACCCCGACACCTAGAGAACCGTCTGTCATAAGACAATACAAGACCTCCTACACCCAGAGAACGGTCTGTCATAACACGAATTCTTCATAACAACAACAACAACACCAACCCACCCATCCCCCATCAGTGTCACATTGTGCGGCGTCCATCGCCACACCCATCCCATCCCACACTGTTTACACTTAATCATATGCGAGACGCGGCCGGATCAGATACGGACCCGGGGATCAATTTTCGCTTTTTGTCACCGTGAAGACAAAAGTCAGGTCCATATAAGGTTAACTAGGACCACAAGGGTCGAGGCTGGCTGGCTGGCTGCCGCCACAAAGGGATGATGATGAGGATACCCCGGCTGAAGATTAATTAATGACTTCCCTCCAGCTCGACCCATATCTCGGCAGCCATCCGAGAACCATTACCTTCTTGCATCAGTACGAGACCCTAGCAAAGGGTACTGCCAGCGCGTAGCACTCACCGCAGAAAACATGGAGCTAAGAAATCAAAAATGTCATGCTAGTCACATGTTGCAGAGAGAGAGATAGAGTCAGGGTGTCAGCAGTGTGACACTGTGTCAGCGTTAACACCCAGGTGCCTCCTGACTTCCGTCCAAGGCCTCCCGAAGCCCCATTAGGGAGGGAAGCTGCCGCTGGACACCTCGCCAGGTATTCCTTAATGAAGAGCCACGCCCTCCTCACCCCACACCCTCATACATACCTCCCATTTTCTAATGTATTCGCGCCAGTTCAGTCAACAACCCGAGGCGGACCTTTGATTCGCCTAATCGACTGCGATTCATGAAGACGAATCTGGGTTGACGATGCCACTGATAAAAACATCTCGGTCAAAATCGTTCAAGAGCGGATGACCTAATGGTATTCTTAACCCGCCTTCCTCGCTGAGTTACGTGCACTTAACCCCTTATCATGACCTTAAGACGCTTGGAGCACGACAGAACGACCCTTGAGCACGACGGAGCGACCCTTGAGCACGGTGGTACGGACCATAAGCACGACGCTCTACGATACTTGAACACGACGCTTGGGTGTGATAGTCTGGTCTTGGACCAGACGCTTACGAAGTCAGATTAACGGTCACGTTCTCATACCCTAGAGTCGTACTGTGCTCCAGGGTCGTCTCAACATGCTCCAGGGTCGTCTAATTATACTCTAGGGATTAATCACTGGTCTCCAGTCATACCTCTGAGCATAATGTAAAATGTCGCCTAGGAATGTTCTTACGCACACAGACGGCTTCAAAAGACCTCTCACCCGCCTTTTTCACCTTCAGATGTACATGAGAATATGGAGAAAACTTACCTGTGGAGAACGAGGGACAAAGTTTCATGAAAAATTTACCAAACGATGTCAGAACTTTTTCATTATAATTGTCTTTCTTACCCATGAGGGAAGACTAATTCAATTAACTAATGTGCCTTCAGCTCTCTGATAGGAAGTCAACAGTTCTCTGAGACCAGGTTCGCAGGAATTATAACTGGGTGACACTATACATGGCTAAAGTGTTCAGTCTCGCACAGTGTAGTGACAAGACTTTAACTAACCTGCCTGTAGGTCGATATGATGAACTAAACAGCGAAAACGATAATGTATATTTTCATCTTTTCACTTCGTAGACATCACAAGAACTGAACAATAATGTCAGAGGTATACAAGTTCTTCTTCCAGTTTCATAGGAAGATAACATCTACACCAAGATTACATCCATGGTCTTTATTCCTGTAATAATGAACGAATAAAATTCTCTGCTCTCTCTTCTAAGTGTTCAGTTTTATCGACCTCAATGAGGTTATTGAAAATCCGTCCAGATTTCTTCAGAGGTTAATCGCTGTCGATCAAGGCTCCTCCAAATGCTCTGGGTGTCGACTGTGGTTCACCCACACTATAATGGTTGTCGACTGAGGCCCTTCCACACAGTAACAGTCGTCGAGTAATGTAGTAGACTCACAGCGTAAGGTTACTAAAAAAAAATTCTCCCTGTGGCTGATGAAGCGGTTCCTTGAATATTCAAGGCTGAGGGAACGACCCATAATCTACCAGGACCAACCCATTAAATCTTCGAAGATGCAAGAAGGTAATGGTTCTCGGATGGCTGCCGAGATATGGGTCGAGCTGGAGGGAAGTCATTAATTAATCTTCAGCCGGGGTATCCTCATCATCATCCCTTTGTGGCGGCAGCCAGCCAGCCAGCCTCGACCCTTGTGGTCCTAGTTAACCTTATATGGACCTGACTTTTGTCTTCACGGTGACAAAAAGCGAAAATTGATCCCCGGGTCCGTATCTGATCCGGCCGCGTCTCGCATGTGATTAAGTGCTAACAGCGTGGGATGGGCTGGGTGTGGCGATGGGCGCCACAAAATGTGACACTGATGGGAGATGGGTGGGTTGGTGTTGTGGTTGTTATTGTTGTTGTTTTTATGAAGGATTGACCAGGTCTAAGCCTGGCACGTATCCCTGCCTTACCACAGATCGTTCTCTGGAGATGTGGGTCTTATATTAAGCTATGTTTTGTATTATACTCCAGACAGCCAGCGGTGATTTAGTGTGAAGGGTTACGTTGATATATCGGCATTAAGACTTAGGACTACAGTTTGGTCTGAGTTTCCCAAAAGTCAGTCAGATTCAGCCTCAGAAAATTGCAGGGAAAAGTGAACACATTGGAAAATTGCAAAAACTTGCTTCACTCCCTTATAAGTCAGTAACATCCGTAAGATAAGCTGTTGAGTCTAGGTTAAGACTGGATCCGTTAGAGTACCGACGGATTCCGCTTATCTTGGATTCCCGTCCGGCGCAGCGTTCCCGTGTGTAGTGATGGCAAGCTACGATCATGACCCCTCAGGTCACTGCTATCTTTCAGTTTCCACTGCTGGTGCTGGTGCTGAAGACTGTGGTGTACATACGTTAAAAGAAAAAAAAATCTTCCAGGATGGGTCCGATGAATTTCGAAATGATCAATAACGACTTCTCTTGTCTCGTTAGGGTTGGTAAAGTCAACGTGAAACAGGTTTCATACTGAGTATGGTAGCCCCACTTTATTATGATTTCAATCGAAATATAAAATCAATATGGCATTTATCATGGCAAATGACAGGGAGTGTCGCTTGCAATCGATATATTGCAATATCATGAAAGCAGGGCTACCAGTGTGAGGACAGACCAATGGGCATTTCTCAAAATGCATCGTCCGTGGTGTCTCATTGTTTCACACAAAATGTGGTAAGATACTTTTTTTACTGTGTGTACAACAGTTCGGGTCCTGCCAGGTTGTGAATCTCTTTACCTCCGGTCAAATGTTTCTCATGACCTCTTGGGTCAGAGTAGTTAGTCTCCAAGACTTTAACCTGGGCTGGCCAGGTTTGACATGTGGTTCTGAAGTATTACAGTTACTGTAATGTACTTACTTATATAGTCTACATGAAAAATCTTCATCGACCGCCTCTTTACTGTGCACACTCCGTTTCTTGCCGCACAGATGGTGGCCCATACAGGATATTACCTTAAACAGTGACCAGTCATGAACTTGCTTTCTGACGCAGATGTTCGCCTTTATTATGGATGATGACTTCCTTCCCTTTTCACGGCAGGACGACCCTAATAACACCTCTTATCGACCTTTCTTACTCTTACTGGTTTACCTCCGTATTTCATACTTCGTTTCTCACCAAATACGAAAAATGTTTTTCAAAAAATTATTCCCCTAAGGCAAGGAAACTTCCTGTGGGATCTGCTGTCGGGAGTTAAAGGCCTCTTGTCATGTATTTCATTTCAACCACTGAGACTCCTGGGTCCGTCCCATTACCACCAAATTCAAACTAAAGCGTTTAGGCTTACAAGCGTAGATGATAAAGATCAAAGGAAATTGGACTTTTTTTTTTTCGAGATTGAAAAGTAATATTTACTTCCTTAAATTAAATACCCCTGATTTTCTTTCGAAGGGCCAACCCATCGTACCTTCGTGCTCATGGGTCGTACTCAAAGATCGTACCGTCATGCTCAGGGGATCCATAATGTTTATACTTGGTTCCCCCAGCCCGTATCAGGGACACTTCAGCCCCTAGGAAGGACCCCCAGCCCATGGCCAGGACACCTCAGCCCGTGGTCAGGACCCCCAGCCCGTTGCCAAGACATTCCACACAGCAGATCCTTTGTGTGACAGACTGGCTCCAAGACGCCCTTTTTTTGGGGGGTGGGATCGATCCTCGCGGGTCATTAGCTGATTGGAGAGACATCCCCAGCACGTTGGCGGCCTTTAGGCCCGACGCTGAGGCGATCACTGCGTGTCTTACGGGTGGCCAAGGACGACCTCTTAGTCTGTTGCTGAGGCGATGACTGTATGTCCAGGGGTGGTCGGGGATGATCTCTTGGCCCGATGCTGAAGCAGTCACTGCGTGTTCGGGTTGGGTGATTGGGGATGACCCGAGAAGGCGCAGCATAATAGGCAGGGAGCTTGGACTGGGGGGCGTCCCAGAGCCACGCCTTCCAAGGGCGCGGCGGGACGGTGAGCGAGTACGTAGGCAAGGCAGTGAGCGACTCATTGCAAGAGACTGAGGAAAATTGATGGTGTACTAGACAGTGAGACTGACTGACTCAGAGAGATTTCACGAGTCAGTTTAAAAGTGGATGAAATGAATATGAGTGATCTTATTTGTTTGAGTGTGTGTGACTGTGTCTGTTATTGTCTGTGTGGGTGCGTGTGTCGAGGACCCACCATCCGCACCCGCTGGCTTCATTAACCCCGTCGTCCTTAGCATAATTTATAGCAAATTCCTGTAAGAAACTTTTTACCGTGGCGGCGCGTCTTTTCATACTGGCCTCGCGCCGGCCATTTCCAGTCCGATTTAATAATGAATACAGAGAAAACCACTTAATTAGATTTGTGTTATTGTCAGCGGCAGCTGACGTGCCGGGGTGTGTGGTGCTCATGATTAAAGTCATTATTTCAGCGAGCGTGTCCGGCAGGAGGGAGGGGGCTTGGGTACACGGCCCTTCGAGTACAAACTGCTGTTGGAAGGGGTTTTGTTGCTTGCTCACTGGCCCCCATACCCAGATGGAAAACGAGAAACTAGCTCGCCTTCAGGTATCGCCCACGATTTGGCTGTGAAGCTGATGGACAATATTGTCTAAAGTTCTCCGTCTCTTGGTGTTTATTTTCTTTCCTTGAGTTCTGAAGATCGTATGAAATATTGCCGCTGGTCAACAGATTCCAGACAGCACTTGCCCTCCGCAGTACCTCGTCTGGTTAAGCTCGCCACGGAAATTACTGGCGAACATGACTCAAAAGCGAGCCATTTTTCCCAATGAGAGCGTTATTCGGAGGAGTTTAGGCAATGAAATGCAAATCCTGAAGCTTTTGCAACCGGTGCTAGATACTAAGAAGCAGTGATTATAATTTTCGTTCAATGTATGCCATTGTGATCGGTAACAGAAGTCTAGTAGGACATATAAATCCGTGATAGACAAGACGACTGAACTCACTAAATTTACTTTTCCTCCAAGTTAACCTATTAATCTGTCAGTGGGTAGGGTTGGGCTGTCAGTGGGATGGGTATTATTCTCATTCCAGTCTATATGCGATCTTTCCTGCCTCTAGTAATACAAGGATATTGGGTAGATTCTTTCCTTAATGTCTCCTCCACCAAAGAATAGCGGAGAAGAGTGTTCTAGTTCGTGGGCGTCTGGTGAGTTCTGTATTTAGCAGTGAGACTGTGGTCCAGGTGCTGTCCTTACTGCGTCATAGAGGCCTGAAGATTTCCTTGCTTTGTTTCAGGGTTGTGAGGGGAAGAATGGGACGATAGACATCACATTGCCAATGTGATCATCCCTGTCTATCTTGCAACACTTAGTAACAATAGCAGTAGCAGAACACCCGCAGCACAAGCATTAGAACTTACATCACCACGACAGAAGCACCGGGAACGCCATCAGCAATAGAAGCTACACCAACAGTCGCATCAGAACCAACAGTAACCCCATCAGCAAAAGGAACACCGTCATCAGCAGCGCCTGCGTCAACAACATCGACGGCCTCAGCGACGCCAGCAGCAGTAGAAGCATTTGAATCATCATCAGTAACAACAGCTGCATCAGGAACATCATCATCAGCAACAGTAACGAGAGCAGGTAGGTACACTTAGCAGGAACATCAACAGTAGAAGCTGTTGTAACGCCACAACAGTAGTAGCTGCATTAAATAACGGTAGAAGCAGCTATAGAGGCCCCTCACAATGCTAATTCGCAAAGCCCATACGCTTGTGATGAAGCCCTACTCCCAGAGCTTAGTCAAGACCTGACCTACTGTTGTAATCCAGTCACCTTGACGTGAACAACATGTGACCGAGCCTGACATCTCCTTAACCCCCGAGGGTACCCACGTCAACGAGCTTGGCTGCCACCCGACACTAATAATACCCCGACTTGACGCGGCTCAGTCTCCCATAGATAATCAGACTCTTGCCGTCTTCATCAGTCGAGCAGTCCTCTCTTTTATGTCAGCTTAGACGACACGGACACCGAAATGCCTCAGTAATGGCCATCTCATTAACGCTATATATATATATATATATATATATATATATATATA
>JAYMFT010002030.1:0-17341 GCA_038088735.1 Panulirus argus | reverse complement strand
ATCCATAAACAAATTAAACAACCATGGGGACATCACACACCCCTGACGCAGACCAACCTTCACTGGGAACCAGTCACACTCTTCTTTTCCTACTCGTACACATGCCTTACACCCATATATATAATATATATATATATATATATATATATATAAAAGCAATATAGGATAAGTCAGTGAACAGCAAGGTAATATATGGGATATATGGGAAGTGAAGAAGAGACTAAGCAACTGGGCGGTCCACCCAGGCTGTGAAGGCTTGACCTGAAGGAAAAATTGGAAAATGAAGAACAGCGAAACATGAAATACTGCCGAATGAGGACTTTTATTGAAAACTCCGAATCTTTTATAATAACCACAAACACGGATATAAATCCTAATAAGCCTGTAAGCGTAACAAGGTGATTATGTACTGTACACCAGAGTCTCCACATTAAAAGAAACCTGACAACTTGTAAGTATGTAACATTTAAACATTGTATGACCATCTCTGTTCACGTGATACAGATAGCAGCGTAAGCACCATGATAACGCCTTGGGGCGTCGCCTGACGCCGATACAAGAGGCATGAGCAATGGCAACACTTCCACACACAATGCCTGAGCAGTTTTAACATTTACACCTGATGTCTTGGCAATGATAACAATACTACACAAGATCTGAGCAGTGATAAGACCTACTGGAGTCGCAGAGTCTAGCGAGAAGCTGAGAAGGCCGCGCGATGTCTTAATCTCATCTTGATCCTAGAGATGGCCTGGACCTTGGCGCGGAAGCTGCCGGTACTGCCGGTGCTGTGGCCGTGCGAGTGGCTTCCGTGTCGCTCTCGGAATTCAGCCTCCAGTCTATAGTACGAGCCTGGGTCAGGGCCAACGGCACACTCCTTCCGACGATCAGGACGCCCCCGGTGACCCTTGTGGGAACCGTGGGCGGCGTCATGGGTGGTAGGGGCAGCGAGGGTGAGCCAAGAGGTAAGATCTCGTAGGACACGGCCCTCCCGCTCCCGCTGGGCGTCCTGGTTGTGGCGGGTAGAGCGGCCAGCGTCCCATCTCAGGCTGGGCTCGGCCATCACTCTGCGGTACAAATGCTCTTGAATATACGAATGTAATCTCGTCTTCGGAGGGTGTGGTGTCAACGTTCGTGTACCCAAGTGTATCAACAATCATGAACCTCCTTGTGTAAGTGGAGTAAGCGGCCATACACCCATCATATCTTTAGTTGGTGTTCTTGTCTATCCATAGGTGGAATTAACAACCGTTCATGTGTAGCTGGGGAACATTCTCCCACTGTTTAGAGCAAAGCAATGCCCATGCAGTACCTCTTCTCTTTAACTTACAATTCTCCCTTATGCTTAAAAAAAAAAATGTGTTTTTATTAGTTTATGGGTGATACTGCAAGACCAGACTTACGGACCCTTGCAGCAAGGTGCATTCTGGTAAAGATGAGGCTGCATTTTGTCAGGCGATGATTTATGGGGTATGGCTACATTCACAAAACTGTAAATGCTCTTAAAGACATGCCTAAATTTTGGATATGAGTTAATTACACAACATGAGACGTAAAACAGACAACTGGTAACGAGGTCCTTCATGAACTGTGGGGGAGAGAGGTCTTACTCGCAGGTGAGGGTACGTTTGGCCCGGGCAGCGCGACGGAGGAGGTTGGCTCGGAGCCGTGAGGACAACCCCGGACGACGCCTCCCGCCGCCCTCCTCCTCGTCCGACGAGCTGTCGCTGCTGGCGCTGACGGAGGCCTCACCAGTGGAGGCCGTCGTGCTACCTTCTCCTGCCCCAGTGCGACCTGTCGTGTGCACGTCGCGTTCACCTGTGCGGGGGGGGGGATACTAGGTTGCATCGTAGTAACAGTAATATTAATAAAATAATGGACTGATTTATCATGCGAGAGGGATTACTGGCTTGTACTATGGTTCATCTTTATGGTACAAGTGTGAACTGGGTTAAAACTTTAAAGAGTAGTTACTCAGTATCATTCTGTGTACTGGAGTACTAGTGGTATAGTGGCTGTCAGTGCAAAGGTTTAATGGGATGGTACGATCCCTAAGCACAACAGTTAAGACCAGCCTGTGACCCAAGCTTGTCCAATGATCGGAAAATGTCTTACTATATACAGGGTTTGTGGCTTCTCCCATTCTATTAATATGTGGCTTAACATACACAGGTTTTGTGGCCTTACGAGTTCTAACTCTGTGGTCCAGCGCTGTGTTTTCACGGCTCAGATCAACAGCTTAGCTTGTACAATCAAAGCGGCTTACAATGAAGAGGTACTGAGTGTTGGCTTACCATGGTGGAGGTAGTGGGCAAGCCAGGAGCGATCCAGGAGACTTCTGTCCCCCTTGCAGGACGGCAGCAGCGGCACCCCGGCCCACAGTACAGTCTGCAACACAACGTTTTCTGGGGGTGAGCTCACAACATTAAACATCCCCTGTAGGGTCAGTTCACATTATAAAACATGCCCTGTGGAGTAAGCTTACAATATACCCCTGTGGAGAGAGCTCAAAACATACTACATACTACATACTACAACGTTAGCAGATGAAACAAAACTCATGGCAGAGATTGATGATGTGAAGGATTGTAGTGCATTGCAAGGGGATCTAGATGCTCTCTCAGCTTGGGAAGATAAATGGAGGATGGAATTCAGTCAATCATGAACGAAGAATGGGTCAGGACGACCTCGGCTGCACTTTTGGGTGAGATGGGGTGACTTTAGAGGAATCAAACTGCGATAATGGTCCTGAATGTCAATACAAAACACTTAATCATCTGATAGACACAATAAAGAGAATGCTAAGAGTAGTTTACACACTACCAACAAACACAGGAACAACAGTAACGTTGAGGAGCGGGGATATGTATAAGAACATGTGCACGACGATTATGAAACCTAAACTTGAACATGGTTTATCTTTGTCGAACTCGTTTAACGAATCACGTCGACAAGTTGATAAGAACATAAATTGCCTGAAATGAGGGGCCCAGGTGTCACAAGAGGACAAAAATACTGTAGTATACTTTCATGACAGAAACTAGTGAGGAAAAGAAGGATTATATTACGACTTAATAAAGAACAGACTGGCTTGGATGATGTAGTCTTCAAAGCTAAGATGGAGAGGACTAGAGATTAAACGTGGAAAATGTGAAAACTTGAAACAATAAGAGAAAGGGAAGGTAATATTCTAAGAAAATGACTGACAGTTGGAATCTACTTAGTGGATATAGTGGGTGCAAGGAACCTGATATTAGAAAACAAAGCCATAGCTAAACCAATATATGTGTGTAGGGGGAGGGCAGTGCGAGTACCAGCTCGCTTCCCGTACGTACAAACAGGTAATTTTACACGTAAACAAACACAGAACATAAAGACACGCTGGGATGTATGTACATTGGCATGAACAAACACAGCCCAGTCCTGCTTCACCAGGTACCTTCTGGTCTGAGGCGATGTGCTGGGGCGGGTCGAGGCAGATGAGGAGCTGGAAGGTCAGGAGGTCATCGTAGATGAGGGGGATGGGCCCCCAGGTGTCCTCGTCCCTCTGGCTCAACTGCACCGTGTGGTCCGTCACCTGGCACCCCTGTATGGTACACTCATGGTACAGTAAGTATATGTACCTCCCTGGGAGGTAATGTATGGAGAAAGGTTGCTACACTGAGGTACAAAGTTCTCAAGACAGAGTCCTCAAGGACGTGTCTTTGATGTACAAGCAGGTGGAGGGGCTGTGAGACAGAGGTGGAGGCAAGCATATGAAGGGACTGGGAAAGGCAGGAGGTGGAATAGGCAGAAGGAGAGGGCTGTGGGACAGGCAAATGTAGGGTCAGTAGGACAGGCAAGTAGAGGGACACACAAGACAAATTTCGATGAAAAAGAGGTAAAAGAAACGTCATCCTGAGGAGCAATGCCTACAAGCACCCCTTTTGGGATAAGGATTGATGGCGATGGTAAGTACGTGATGCAGAAGGGCAACGATGTTACCATGATGTTCTGAACGTGACATATTCATTGGAGCATGACTGTGAACATGACACAAGGGTTCATGCAATATCCGGGAGGCGTCATGACTGAGGACATGATGTAAGGGTTAGTGCATGAACCAGAAGATACAAGTTTTCAGTCAAGATTCAAGGATATCCGTAAGTGCAAAACTTAAACAAGAAAATTATGATGGACTAAGATTCAAAGCCATGTAAACGTGTATGCAAAATCTATACAAACCCCATAACAATCGAGACACAAATTCCTACCTCGGTTCTGCAGTACAGTGAGTGGGTGATCCAAGGCCCAAACACAAGGTCTCTAACGTGACTAGGGGGTGGGACTATAAGTGCCTGATGCACGTCATACTGCTTTATTTATGGTCAAGACGAAATCATCATGAAATGGTATGATGATAATACTGAATGTAAAGGCCTCTGGTCGTGTTGAGAAGTTCTTGACCCCTCGAGCACGAAGATGCGACACTTTAAGTACGATGGTATGACATTTGGGTAAGGGCTGATCCTTTGACCTAACCCCATGGAGTCAGAGGGCCAGGCCATCATACCTAAGGGTTGTATCGTTGTGCTCATGGGTTCAACTCTTCTCATGAGAAAGGTGGCGACTGACGTACATTCCTGACGGGTAGAGGAGAGAACCTGAGGGCCCGGGCGCCGCAGCAAGGGTATGCATCGCTGGCTAAGAGGATGTCCAGATCACAGGAGGAGGCATCCACGCGATGGGTTCGACACAGTCGCATCTCGCTCCCCGGGAACACCGCCCCGCACGTCGAGCAAGGCAGGAAGTGGACCTGTGAAGGGAGCGAGCGCTGTCAGCTTGAAGTGTGGATGTTCTCTAAGAGCAGCGGGGATACTGGGAGAGACGAGAGAGAGAGTAGGAGAGCGTGTTTGTCACATATGATTGATCAGCAGAGGAGTGGAAGGGAAGAGAGTGAAGCGTAGAACTGAGTCATAAATGTAGATTTGGAAGAGTGGACAGCAGAGCTGAGTCAGAATACAGAAATGGAAGAACGAAGTACAGAGCTGAGTCATCAATACAGAACAGGAAAGGACTATTGGTGGGAAGAGTTGATGAAACAGCTACTTTACATACATGTTGTTCCCCTAGAGACCTGTACCTTCCTAACACACATCCTGCTCCATGTATCTGATACAGAGCTCGTCCTCTACACACCTGGACAGCTTCATATCTTTTCAATTACACATCACCCAACATATATGTGCCCCTTCATATCTGCCTATACACACCTGCCTACCTACATACCCGCCACTCTACACAACTGCTAACCTAAAGACTTGCTCACTGTATATCAAAAATTACATATTACATCAGGCAATGTCTTATCATACCTGCTTCCCCTGTTACTTGCTCCCCACACATCACACCTACTCTCTAACATACCTGCTCCCTAGCACATCTATTACCCAACACACCTGGCCCCAGAGCCTCCAGTAGACGAGCCTCCAGGTCTTGAGATCCGTCTTCAGTTGTCTCACGTGCTCCGTCAGGCTCCAGTTCCCGTCTCTACAGAAACCAGAGTTTAAAGAATTACACAAATGTGACAAATGTGTTGCACATTCCAGGTCATGAAATATGGACTTGAACACCATTATGATTTACATCAGTCCATAACTATCCACAGCATAATTCCTTTTGGTTCTAGAGCTTAATAATGTAATGAAATATCAAAGCGTCCTGACGTCACTCAGTGGGTTAAGAAATGGAATGAAGTCGACCATTAGGGTACAGGACGTGGCGGTGAGGACTTGGCTGGAGTGAAGAAAACATAACGACCCTGAGGGCTGACACAGGGTGAGGGTGGAAGACCTGGCGAGGAACATCCCGAACTGACTTGAGTGATTACCTACCTCGCGTGAGGGAAGAGTAACTGCAGCCCCAAACAGTTTGTTGTTACCGAATTCCTCTGGTGGTAACAGCGCAAGCAAATAGTCACTTTTGGCGAGGTTCTATCTTCGTTAATAGACGGAAAGGAGTACTATCTAAATACAGAGACCAGAATTTGATATTCAAGAGATGAGAACTGACCTGTAATGACAACAGACTACCTGGAAGGCTTTCAAATCTCACCTGGAGTGAGAGTATGAAACATGAGGATGAGCGTTTCTTGGAGTAAGAGTAGAGGACGTGAGTGTGAGCGTTACCTGGAATGGAAGTAGAGGACGTGAGAGTGAGCGTCACCTGGTGTGAGAGTAGATGACGTGGCCAGTGGTGGTGATGGAGGTGTTGGCGGGGGTACAGGTGGCCTGCCTCTCCACCGCTCGGCTCAACAGCTGGCCACAGTCACAGCACCTGACGAGTCAAGACCATAAACACGTATCAGTAATTCCAGCACACCTCTACATCATTGCCATGTCATACGGCTTTACTAAAGAAATAAAACTTGTCTATTTCTTGCATGTACATTATTTTTGCAATCTACAGATATGTGAGAGGGAAAATTTGATAACAACAATTCACAGACAAGAAATTAACCTTCATTATCCGCTTTTCTTGGTCAAAACAGTGATACATGAAAGCCTAATTACTAGTAGGATACATCCAATTCCAGTTCATATTACTGAATGATTGTCATCTTTATGCTGATGTCATACACGAGAATAAATGATACGATTCAAAACCTCATTATATCACCTATGCTTCTGACTTATGGAGATATCTAGGGCAAAGACATTTTACCTTTAGACGTTACGAGACGCAAAAACTAGATTAGCCATCAGTTCTGGGCATAAAGAGGAAAATTAGACATTTCCAAGTTCAAGGTCTGGTGATATACATAAAGACGAAATCCTAGAATTTTTTCTATACCAAACTTTCATCTAATTTCTGAGGATACTTCTGGACAAACACCTAATCTCAGGCCCCACTACAGTAGCTCCAAAGACAGATCCCTAACCTTTATAATCAGGGTGATAGTCAGAGAGATCACACCCCTCTCAGTGAACCACATGCAACACTCTGGGATCAGGACCTTATTAACTAGTGAGGCCAAGCGTAATGGCTATTCTAAGACAATCTAGCGTCTCATCCTGTTGACGTCTGAAGGGTTCCTCTAGTAATCTCCCTCTCGTCTCTGTCTATCTCCCTCTCTCTCACCTGTAGAGCGTGGCAGCAGTCTTGTAGATGCCCCTAGATGGTGCTGGCGGGACGTCACACAGAGTCTGGAGGAAGCGGGCGTAAAGCTTGCTCTGAATCCTGTCGCGTCGGTCCCTCAGGCCTTCCAGCTCCCAGTGGGTGAAGAACCGCGCCAACCTGAAGAAGGGGAGACCGGAGGGGTTAGATAATACTGCGTGTGAGAGGATGTTATAATGACGAAATCACTTCCAGTGAGGCAAAAATGTGTGCTCCTGCCTTCCGTGAAACTTGAAATTATAAGCAGAATCATAACGTTAGCTTTATGTGAAGTGAACGTATGTAACTTGAACTATGTAACGAACTGTATGTATAGAACTTGATTTGTGTATGTATGTTATCTGGACTGTATGCAGGTTACTTGACCTATATGTACGTTTCTTTGAACTACATAAATGTTACCTGACCTCTGCACACATTACCTGAAGCATAAGTATATTACTTTACCTGTATGAAGGTACTTGAATTGTACGTATGTTTCTAGACAAGATTACATGACCTGAATACATCAGTTCAATTTTGTATTTCTCCTGCCTCTAAATTTCTGAACGGTATCGTTAATAAATCCAAGCCAATACAATCATCCAAGTGACCTAACTGTATTCCTTTGTCAAGCCCAGTGTATACCCGCCTGAGTCACTCACCTTGTCAGGATGGCGTCCGAGAGGCAGCTGAGGTTGACCTGGGCCTCGAGGATGAGGTTGATGTTGTCGTGGATGTACTGAAGGACCTCCTCTACCAGAGGGGCCATCTTGAGGAAGTCCGCCGAGATGAGGATGGACACGGCATTCCTGGGATCTGTAGTCAAGAGGGAGGTGACAGACTGTGATGACTCCTTTCCAGCCGAAATGGTTCTGTTTGTTCGCCAGACCTGGGTGCTTTGAGTGGATGAGATTTGATTTGTTATTGCCAAGATCCATATGTTCAGAAAGGGTATTTACCACAGGGTTCCTACCGGCTCTAGACGATGTCCCTGTACCAATATAGTCACAACAGGTCCTCAAAATGTCCAAATTTTATCGCCAAGAATAACACCAAAACAACAATCTTGATTTTTAATAAACACTCGACCTGCTAACCTCGTTTCTGTCGTGAAAGACTGTGATTTTTCAATTTAGATATATGAATGATGACATAAATGAAGAGGAAATTCAATTCAGACCAAAGGGTTTAGATTCTATTATCCTGATTTACTACAGACATGGATGTGACCTTATTTACGACGATGATGACCTACCTAGGACGGGCGGGACGTGGTCCTCGGTCTGACCTCGCTTGACCCATCGGAGGAGCCACTCAAAGATGCTGACGTCGCAGTGAACAGAGATGTCAACGTCCTCTAATCGCTGCCCTGCCCAGAACAGAGAAACAAAGTGCAAACTCAGTCGCTTATTCAGACACACACACATTGTTTCTCCTATTATATATAACTGCATTTATAAAATCACTTTTTGTCTGCAAGATCTGTGAAATAAAATGAGTGTAAATTGCATTTCTCTGAACTGTATCATTGTATTACATGCAGCTGATACATATAATTCTTCTTATTATCGTACATATGGCATTATCACACCGAATGGGTCTTACTCTCGTACTGGTAAGGTATAGCTCTCTTGTCTAAGAGGAGGAAAGATTACCTTATTCAAAAGATAAGTTATCGTACTTAAAAGATTATGTTCTCGTACGGCATGTCACCACGCTCGCGAGTGTAAGATTCTGTACTCGAGGGTAAAAGTTACTGTACACAGTAGCCAACTCTAAACACGGTCGTCACAAACTTAGAAAACATAATATAGAACTACTCAGCCTGATTTATTCTGACACCAGTGACTAATTCAATATCTAAATATTTATAAGTTTATTCTCAGTGAAGAAAAGCCATGAAAATTGCCCAGCCTGTGGCGTGAGTGCTTGGAGAGGAACAAACACCCACCTGCAGTCACGTCGGCGAAGTACCCAATGTGGAGTATAAGGAGGTCCCGAGGACAGGTGAAATCCTGCCGGAGGCCACGGGCCTCGTCGCACACGTGGATCACGATGGCTGGGCTGCTGCCACGAGCACAACAGCACCACCGGGAGCAGTGCCATGAAAATAATGGAATTTAGAAAGGCATTTTCTCTATCAACAAAAGACGACACAAACACATACATACCCACACAGACAATTTATAAAATACTGAATCTATTCTTCACGTGCAACACAATGCATTAAAGATAATGTGGTTAATATGAACCTAAGAATTTCTTGATGTGAATATATTGATGGAGGTTACAAGGACTGAGCCCTGGGATGTGGGAAGTAAATTATCCTTCTTATGTTATAATTATCAA
Source organism: Panulirus argus (assembly GCA_038088735.1). NCBI lineage: Eukaryota > Metazoa > Arthropoda > Malacostraca > Decapoda > Palinuridae > Panulirus > Panulirus argus. Next base: position 7,855 of record JAYMFT010002030.1, on the reverse strand, counting down.
TTATCGTTCTTATATAATAATCATCATTACTGTTAATATCATTTGTCATAGTAGTAACAGTGACAGTGGCAACAGTCAGGAGTAACACAGGATGGAGACATAAATGAGGAATATGGTGAGTGATCTGAGGAGGATACTGGAGGAACCTCATGACATCCTGTCACTCTTTGTATGATCGGAGGTCTTAAAAATACCGTCCTTCTCATCGATGCTCTTTAATGCATATCGTATCGCGTCCTGTGTGTCCTAAAGAAGAATCATGAAGAGACCAGTTTGCTCTTACATGCTTCCTAGGGCACGGGAGGTATAGGAGATCCTGTGGGACTCTGAGCTCTCTAGCCGATACTCCTCGGGAAAACAAAGTCCTTATGAGCTGTGAGATTCCTCACAAGATTACGGTCATCCTGAGTGCCTTACCTTCTGTCCGGGACGCCCCTGAAGACCGTGGGCGTACGGTGGTCTTCCGTGTGACCGGGGGCGGCGTGGGTCGTGGTGGGCAAGGCGGGTTCCCTGGAGAGCCCATCTCTCGTCGGGGACCTGCCGGAGAAGCAGGAGGTCCTCACAGGGATGAAGATATCAGGGTCAGGGGTCGCTGTGCTCTGCCTGTTGCAGCCCTTATTGAAACCCTCAGACATGGATGTATATTACACAGGTGTGACCTATAGAGCTCTAAACGTAACAAAATTACAGCATCGTCGATACACAACCTTCTCTATTCTTATAATTTCTATATATCTTATTATATAATTCTTATAATTTTACCCTTAAATTGAGCTCCATGCCATAAAGAATTCCATTTTGTATTACGTATGCAATTTGACATATCTTATTTTCTACATGACATTCTTTGCTAAGTCCTTACCTGGAGTCTGCTCCATACCTGTGGGAGGCGGGGCCGGACGTCCGCGGACAGGTGGTTGCCGTCGGCGTGGGCGTGAGGGTGGGAGCGCCGCCGCCCAGGTTGAGTGAGGACACCATGTATGGCAGGATGGAGTCAAGGAGACCGTCCTGCGAGTAGGATAATGTCACCTGAGGGATTCTGGCTCCTGCTTGTTGAGTCCTTAGTTCACTAGGTGTGGGTCCTGGGGAGGGACTCATAGAATGGGCGTGTGGACGGAGAGAGACGGGTGGTTAGAACAGACAGAGGGATAAGTAATGGTAATAAGAGACAGGAGGGAGGACGGGGACACTGGCAGGTGGAGGAACCAATGGACGGAGTCAAGAAATTTACTGTACTGTATATAAGAGGTCAGAAGGTCCTTATAAGGGTCTGATGACCTTTATATTTACTGTATACTGTACTACCATACTTCAACTGTAGTGCCAATTGTAGTTAGACTCCCTTACCTACTATGGTAACTTACCTGTAGTGCCAACTGTAGCAAGATTTCCCTCACCTGTAGCGTCAACTGTAGGAGTGCCAGGGTGTGGTCCTGGTAAGAGGCTGCCGAACTTTTAAGCAGACGAGTCCAAGTGTTGGAGGCTGAGGGTAAGATGGTGGAGGAGGTGGTTGTGGTGGAGCCTGGAGCGTTGCGACCTCCAGCTGTGTCCTCTTGTCCTCCGGAACCTCTGATCAGTCGACCTCCAGCCTTCACCTGGAGGTAGAGGCTGCATTAACAGGGTTTCCTCAAAAATAATCTACCACATTTATGTTATCACCGTTTCCAATGAATCTTTCTTAGCCCTATTTACCCTAGAGAAGTCTTTGCTCCCGATAACCACCCAATTTCCTCTAGGATGTCACTAATGCTCCCGATACCCACCCATTTTACTCTCCGATACCACCAATCCTCCCGATACCCACCCAATTTACTCCACGATGTAACTAATACTCCCGATACCCACCCAATTTACTCTCCGATATCACTAATATTCCCGACAGCCACCCAGTTTACTCTCCGATACCACTAGTCACTACTCAGACCCAGCGCCTGACACATGTACACCAACCCCACTTGACGTCATACAGCAAGAGTAAAATATCACTTCAATGTCTCGCCCATTGCTGGTCAGGTGAGCCGAGAGGATTCCACCCAGTGCTAAAGCGTTTTCTACTTTCTCTTGGTCCCTCGTCAAGCACATCCAATGAAATTATCACTATTATAAATGGCCCTTTGGGTGTGATGCCCTGGCTTTTTTAAACTGACTCTTTTAAAGGTCAGAGTTAAAAAGTCAGGCCATTATGACCGCGGGCCGTCGTGTAACCATCGTTAAAGGTCGTGCGGTCTTAGTTCAAGGGTCGTAAGGTCGTTACCTTGTCCGTGGTGGCGGCGGCTACGCGGTGGAGATGGGCGGAGGTGAGGAGGAAGTCCAGCATGTTGGCCATGGTGACCCTGCCCGGCTCCACGCCCAGCCCCGGCACCGCCGCGCCCACGCCCTTCCCCCCGCCCACCGATGTCGTCCACGCCGCCCCTAGCCCGCTCTTGAGAGCGCCGGCACTGAGGCTAGCGGCGGAAGGGGTTGGGGTAGTGCAGGTGCTGCCGGCGGCCACAGAAGGCGCTGCAGGAAGCGTCATGACCCCCGGAGGCCCACCCGAGCCGGGGGTCTCGGCCACCCTCATGCTGCTGGGGTGGCAGACGGGGCGCTGAAGGTGGCCCTCAGACGGTAAGACACCCTCAGTGATACAGGTTCTTTAGGCAGCTGGCTGGGAAGGTAGTCAGCTGGTATTACATGCAGACAGCTTGGTTTGTAGTTAGCTGCTATCACAGGTAACTAGCTGGGATGGTAGTCAGCTGCTAGTACCACAGTCAACTAGCTGGGATGGTAGTCAGCTGGTACCACAATCAGCTAGCTGGGAAGGTAGTCAGCTGGTACCACAGGTAACTAGCTGGAATGGTAGTCAGCTGGTATGACACGAACGATGATGATCCTATTACTATTATATAATTATCTGGTATCACACACGTACCTGACACTATGTGAGGAGCAGCAGTCACAAAAATAATGCTAACATAACATGACAATGTTTAAGACTCACACTGTGATGTTATGGTGCCATAAATACCAGGCTTCGTGGCTACCACACACGATGATCAGCTACTATGCTGGTACCATAACCAGGCTGCTATGGGTGTCGTCCTTACTGAGGGTTCGAATCCCTCAGGTAAGTTGGGTGTATAAGGCCGAAGATTGGTCACTTGTGGCAAGCGCCTGAAACATACAAAACAAACATTTTTAGACCTCTTAATCTATGAATTAAATAATCAACTAGACAATATATATATATATATATATATATATATATATATATATATATATATATATATATATATATATATATATATATATATATTACACTGCAATGGTATGTCTGAGGAATACCTATGTTGGCATCACACCAGGAAGCTTATAATATTTCTGTGTAACTAGGAAATAAACGATCACTGTTGAAGCCTGTGAGACTTATCTCTACAATATACTTGATTTCTCTTGGGGTGAGTGTATGTGAGTGTTGTTTTGATCCGTTGTATGTGCTAAAACAACAGATCACACGTCTGTGTCTGTGAAACAACGGACTACATACGTCTGTATCTGTGAAACAAAGGACCATATAAATCTGTGTCTGAAACAACGGACTACATACGTCTGTGTCTGAGAAACAACGGGCCACATACGTCTGCGTCTGAGAAACAACGGACCACATACGTCTGTGTCTGAGAAACAACGGACCACATACGTCTGCGTCTGAGAAATAACGGACCACATACGTCTGCATCTGAGAAACAACGGACTATATACGTCTGCGTCCGAGAAACAACGGACCACATACGTCTGTGTCTGTGAAACAGCAATCCAAACAAGTGTGTGAATAATAATAATAATAATATGACAGAACAGGGGTCAATAAAGTTCTTGATATATGAATTAAGAATTATATTCCTAAACACTTGTATGACCTTAACATTTTACCAAATGCTGCAAAACAACCTATACATCAACCTTTCAAACACGTGATCATCACAATATGATTTAAATACTTAACCAAACCTCTTTCTTAATCTTTATTCAGAAGATCAATGGCACTTGTGTTTCCCCGTTTACTGAAAAGTGGGACTGACTACTACTCCGGCAGGTAGAGGGAGAGCTGAACTAGTTTATATATATCCAACGGTTCGTGGTGTAGTGTGGGAGGCGACACAATCGTGTTAATAATAGATGAACCAGGGGCGTCTCACTCCAACTAGAGAGGACCCGTGCGAGTTATTTACATGCGTTTCCATGACGACGGACTGATGCATCAGAGAAAACGTTTGCGCGACACGATCGGGGTAGCTTCGGTAAACAGCAGAGTCCGACCTTCGGTATCAATAACTTTGAAAATAGGGCGTCTGGGATCTATGATTTGTAATTCATATTTACGTTCTTCAAGATGGGGAGTTTCGAGTACATTAAAAGTCTACATTTAGTTATTGTCCAAATACTCTATCAAACAACAACGTTAATTAATCATATATGGTCCAATCTAATCAACTGAACAGTCTATGTTGAGGAAGTTGATAACAACAGTGTTTTAGTTAGGAGAAGCCTTGACAGCCCTAGGTCTCGCGAGACACTGTATCATCATGTGTAGAGCAGACTTAGCACGAGACGCCCTGTATGAGTCTCGTCTCTCCTCTGCTATAACGAACTATGTGGTTGGTTCAGCCAACATCCTGGTTCATTCCCCCCCACAACAAGACCCCACACCCCTCCTCTGGGGGTGTCAGAGGTCACGCCGGTAGCCAGTGTGTGGGGAGGGAAACACTGGCGTCCGCCCCTACTGCCCTAGTGACCTCCTGACCTGACCTCTCCTTCCTCATCACAACCTCCGGGCTGTATTTAGTGATAGTACAAAATGCGGAAAATAAATTTCACGTTAATTAAGTTATGTAACCCAGAACATTTTCTAAAGGGCCCCTGAAGCCTCAAGGCAGCGCTTCTCTCGGTAGCAGGGTAAGGCGGGTAGGTTCCCCGACGACGACACTCTAATTCCCTCCACCTGCGGACGATGAAGCCTCGTAGATGAATCCTCGCTCGCGGTGTTACAACTTGCAGGAGTCCGGTAACACCTTAAAACTATAATAACCTGATACATGGCCAACAATACACTCATACTGGCTGTTCAACTTTGACTTTACTCTGGCAGTGTCTCGATCTCGCAATCTCTCTTCTCTTTGCCCAATTCACTTTAAATTTCTTCACACAGCCAGTATGATGTACTGTGATACAATACAAATGAGCGAGTGACATTCTGAACATTTGAAACACTGCAGAAGAACACAAACTATACCTACTAACATAAAAAACTATTCTTGTTTCCGCCTGTTGCTTTTAACCAGGCGTCTCTCATATCAGTGCATATTTCTAGCTTCATCCGGCGTACACCCCTCACAATATATCGCGTAAGCTTACTAGAAAATGCGTTCGGTGCGGGGAAGCGTTCGTAACTGTCATTAATACGAACCAGAGGAAGCAATGCCCATACGCCAAGATCTCTGGTTAAGTCGTCCCTCAGCCATAGAAAACGAGACCCAGCGGGAATGGGGGGGGGGGGGACTGACTGACATATACGACCTGTTCACCCCATGACCCCCTGACTCACGACCCTTCCCCCCCTCTGCCCTAGTGACCCTGGGAAGCCGACCCACTGCTGGAGTGGCGTCAACACCTCCCTCACCAGGGATGGCGCCTGAGGTGAAAGCCGGACGGACTCCTGTGTTGACGAGTCGCTCAAATGTTTCAAAATTTTGTCCGTTATAAACTTAAAATCGTTCTTCACACTACGCAAATCGGATCCAAGCGATACGTGATCCGGATATCTTGAGATTAACAAACGATATCCAAGATTTACTAAAGCGTACAAACGGTTATGATAAATCTGTGAATTTTCCCTTATCGGCAACAGGATTGTTTTCGATAAGGGATAAGAAGGAAGCTTTGGCGCGCGAGGCAGCCATTCCCGCCGACCAGCCGTGGGTAGCTACGCGACGCGGGGCCACAACCTGCTGAATCCTTCCGACGTACGTAAACAAAAAACCTTTCATAAGACTGTAAAATTGTCTTGAGATTATTAATGTCCGATGTCTGACGACGGACGTTTCTGGATATTAAAACCCCCGGGAAAAATGGGGAGCCCCTGTCCGTTATCACGCGTCAAAATACGAAATTGCAAAGTCGGATGGATGGATACAAATCCGTTCATGGGAAAATTCGCTGGCGAAAAATTATGGAGTCTGAGGAAACACGTGACATATGTGTTAAAGATGGGGTTATAGACAGTACCAGCAGCAGGAATCTAAAGTGGATCTATTGTTCTTTTGTGATTCTAACATGAGTCAAGGGAGACAACTTACCCTTGACAGTAACTCACGTCGGTCTGCCTCCGTCAGATGGGTGATGGGACGAGACTGCTTCCGCTGCTGTTCCTGCTCCTCCTGCCGGCCGAGGCGCAGTTCGTGCCCGGATTCTTAGTGGAGTCCGGCACGGACCTGCAGGAGTGGCCCAAGGACCTCTCCGAGCTCTTCCCGGAGGAGACCTCACCCGAGGAACAGCAAGTACGGGGAAGTGTCTTCCGTATCGATCTGTGAGTAAGGAATGGATGGTGAGGAGAGTACACCACCTGCAGGAGAGGTAGGAGCACGCTGCAGAAGGTAATGTATGAGGCAGGGACACCTTAACAGGAGGTAAGGGTGGCCATGTAAAAAGTAGGAGCAACTAGTATAACACAAAGCCAGGAGTTAGGAGGAAAAGGCACCCCATGAATTGGGTAGGAACTCGCTACAAGCTTGGCAAAGAGGACCATATTCTACAAGAACTGGAGAGAGAAGGTCAAAGACTTTACAGGGCGAGAAGGAACTCAATATACAGTGAGAGGGGCCACAGTTTACAGGATGAGAGGGTCTACACAGTATACAATGCAAGGGGAGCCAGTTTACAGTGTAGGAACGGCATGTTTTACAATGAGGTACGTGGAATGGCAAGATTATAAGACCCGATGGTCTGTGACGAGACTATCTGCTGGAGGATAGTTCTTGCATACTTAGGATAGATAACATATGACCTTTATTAAGATAAAATCTATCTGAACAGCATCTATGAGGTAAGCAACTGCGTGTTTAAGGTAAGACTGGCATCCAGGAAGTAGTTGAGGTCGTTAGTGAAGTGATTGAACCTTCTCTACCACCACCAACACTACCCCACACATCTTCATTCTCACCACCGTTGCCTCCCCCCTCATCACCAACAATGCCACTACCTCCACAGCCCCCCCCAACCAGTGCTACTGACCATCCCCCCCTTACCACGACCCTCCCCCAGGACTACTACGCCAACGCAGTGGCCCAGGCGTTCCAGGCGGGGACGGTGTCGGCGGCGCTGCCGGAGGACAATCCCGTGGAAGAGGTGCTCGGAGGGCCCGTCCTGCCCAACGACAGCGACTCCCCCGAGTACCCCGGGCAAGAGGTGCTCCCCAACGGCACAGCCCTCCCGCCCACACTCGCCCTGAACCCTGCTGCTGCTGCTGAAGGTGGGATCTAAGGCCATGGCGCCCGGGGCTTGGGCCGTAGCTGGAGTGCCCTACAAACACACACATGGCATGGGCTAGGATGTGTGTGTGTGTGTGTGTGTGTGTGTGTGTGTGTGTGTACACACATGAAGACATGGGGCCACTGGGCCTGACCCCTGACCCTATATCCTCACGTTTAGTCCAGATTCCTTGCTCTTTTCCTTCTATTGGGAAGTAATACAGGAAGGGAGGATTTCCATCAGCTCCTCTTAGTCGCCTTCTACGACACGCAGGGAATATGTGGGCAGTATCCTTCTCCCTAACCCCAGGGATAATATATATATATATATATATATATATATATATATATAT
>JAYMFT010002019.1:0-17342 GCA_038088735.1 Panulirus argus | reverse complement strand
TATATATATATATATATATATAGATAGATAGATAGATAGATAGATAGATAGATAGATAGATAGATAGATAGACAGATTGTTGTGATGATGTGAGGAATTTCCGACAGTGAGGATATTGTTGATTTTTGACAAGAATCTTATTGGCCACTCGCCGTATGAGCGACGCTGGGCACGGGTATACATATAATGCCAGGAACTGCACAGCAGGTCCTGGCCTACAACGTTGTGTCATGAACGGCCCCATTGAGACTAAGGGATCCCCTACGGAGAGGAAATGCCCCATGTGAGAACTACCCGTTTCTGTGGAGTGGCATAGAATCTTACAAGCTGTAGCAAGACTGCGTGGATATTGGTGGGAAACTGGCCGACCACGCGGTTACCAAGAAGAGTCGGTTTGAATACATTCTCAGGGCTGGGATTCAGAAGTGATTTACACTACGCTACAGTGGTGAGGCAGATTAAAAATGTTGAGGAGTTAGTGTTGGAGCAGGACTTGGAATGTGACAAAGTGGTGCTATTGTTAAAGGTTAATGTATAGAGAAGTTTATGGACGGGGGTAATTAGTAAGTTAAAAGTGTGTGAACTATTAAACTGATTGGCAGTGTAAGGTTTGGCCACATTGACCTAAGTGTGTTGTGACTCAAATTAAGAAGGTTAGCAGGCATTGTGTTAAGAGTGAACACCCAGAATGTTAATATAGTTTGTGAGCTTTTGGAATTCTTTTATTTACTGTTGTGAATAAGGTTTCATTTAGTTTTAATTTGTGAGCTTTTGGAAATCTTATTTAATGTCGTGAATAAGGTTTCATTTAGTTTAGAAAGAAATTTGACGTGTTTTTGTGTTTATATTGGGCAGGCGCTATTCTTGTAATATTTATTTTGTAAATAACTCAGATGTTTTGTTGTTGTTTCAGTGGCCTATACATGAATTGCTTTGTACTTTAAATTTTCTCGAGTTAGGGGAGGCGAGCCCTGTGTACTCTGCTGTTGGTGTTATTTTTGTCTAAGGGCGGTTTTCACCTCATTACATATAGTAAGAAAGGAGACCGGAAACGCGCTTAACTCCAGGCCAGTTTCGCGGACGAGTGTGGTGTGAAAAGTTCTTGAGGAGATTATTAGAAAAAAAGTGGACGAATTTCTGCAGAGGAGAAATTTCCAAAGTGAGAAAGAGCATGGTTTCAGGGTAAGGAGTTCATTTGTAACTAACTTTTTATCCTTCTAAGAGAGAATTGAGCTCAGTCTGGACAAAAGGGAAGAGGGTGGACTGTCTGTATGTGGACTGCCAAAAGGTATTTTAACGCTATACTACATAGGAGGCTGATTATGAAGGTAAATCACCAAGCAGGAATAAAAGGGAAACTCTGTTCCCTCAGCTGAAAGTTGTTATGACGCATGTCAGAACTTCCAAATGGGTTATTATGAACAGGTGAGTGTTACAGGGTTCGATTGTGGAACAATGATTTTTTTTTCTTACATTAGTGACTTGCTTTAAAGTATAGAAACCTACCTGAATGTGTTTGCAAATGATGCAAAAATATTGATGGAAATGAAAAGCGAAGAGCATCAGCTTACAAGGGGAACTAAACAGACTCCATATGTGGTTAATGAAATTTATCCATAGTAGATGTAGAATACTGAGGGTGGAACAATTGTATGTGAGAGGGACTTAGGAACAGACATCATCCCTAACCTGTCGTCAGAGTTCCATGTCAGGAGAGTAGGTAAGGAGACAAACTATCTGCTGGCAAATATCGGAATAGCTTTCAAATATATGGATGAATAAATGTTTAGTAAACTTTTCACATTCTAAATATAATTTAAATTTGGTCACTGTACCTATAGAAGCACGAAGAACTCGTAGAGATGGTCCTGAGGTGGACAACAAAGGTGGTACCAGAATTAGGAAAGCTAAGGTACAGGGAAAGGCTGGAGTCTTTCAATTTACCCACTTTGATAGAGAGAAGATTAAGGGGTGACTTGATCACAACCTTTGTTTTTTAAAACATCAACGAAGTAGACACTGGATAGCATTTTGAGAAGTATAGGGATAAAGCAACCTGAGGACATGAAATTAAGCAGAAGCTTGTAAATAATGTAAAGAAATAGTTTCATAGTATAAAAGAGGTGGATGATCGTAACATTGGCGACAAGGTTTTTGCAGACAGCATACACGACTTATGAAGTTGTATTATAGTAGGGAGTGTTCAAGAGATTGGGCCCCACAAGTGAAAAGCTCTTTCCCCTTACAGTACAAATGAGTAATTACTTACGAGTGAGCACGCACACCCTAACCTATGCAAGGTAGTGGTTTTGTGTTACTTCTACAACTTGGCTGTGGTTGTATTCGTACAATGTTAGATTATCACTTATCATAGACAACAATATATTTATAACTGACTGCTCTTATACTGCTGAGTACTTAGGTATAGTTTATTTGTTTGCTTCATTAGAAACACGTGTTAATAGCTTATATACGATGCTTCGTGTTGGAAGTGTAAGGAACCGTGTTGTTTTGTTTCTAAATGCGAAAAATAAAAAGAAAAATTACAGGGTTTGTCTGTTACGTCCTCGATTTTAAAGATTTCTTGATTTTTCCATTATATCGGGTCTTTTCCCATAATGCATTTCGGATAAGCTTTTGATATGTTGTTAATGGTGTATCATATTTACAAATATAGTTTTTTCTCAAATAAAAAACTCTTGAAAGTCTATCATTTTTTTGGGGGGGGGGGAAGGTTAAGCCAATATTATCGTACATTCATGTGGACACATTGCGTGAGATAAGAGGCAAATGTACTGGAAGGATAATTCACATATTGAATCCATGTACATCTAAAAAGGGTACGAATAGACAAATATTTCGTATCTTATGTAAAATCTGATATACTGATGAAATAAAAGGTAAATATTTATATAGTGTATCCCTCTACTCTCTGCACTGTTGCCATATTAAGACTTTAAGCAGTTGCTCAAATTAATAGATATTTTCTTTATCATACACAAATAGTCATTTCCAGAGAAAAAAAGGAAAGACAGCGAAACCATTATCGAATCTTAGTAGTATGTCTATGAATGTAAGTTGTGTAATAAAGACCTATTGGATGATTAATAGAATATAATTCTTAACGGTTTTTGAACAAATGAAAATGAATATTGCAAAACAAAACAGTAAGTAATATTTTCATATTAAATTGCTATTTTTGCGTTATTGTTATTAATTAAGGGGAGGAGGAAACTTATGGTTAACCCGATTCAGAATCTTGTTAGGGGTCCTACGTATCAGTTGGTAACACCTGTTACAAGTGGGCGGATGAGGCAACCAACAGTTGACAGGACAACATTTACCTGTCACTAGAAAGAATTTTGAGTAGAATTGTATGTGCTTAGTATTCATAGATGTAGGATGAAGATCACAGTCGTAGGATTTAAAGAAAAGGAAGTATAAACTGCATGCGTTGATGTTACTTTATGTATTAAGTGTTTTCAGCGCCTAAAAGGACAGTCATTTCATAGGAAAACGTCTAAAGAGAGCGATCCGGACCATTTTTCATGGTAAGCTAACCGTTACCCTCATCCTTAACCTAAGGATATGTTGATTTAGGTTATACTAGGTGTTGAACATCGGTTTGGATTGATATCTTTATATATGTATTGAATAGAAGTCATTATACAGTGAGATGACCCCTCTACAGCGACTGTCTTTTAGGACGCAGTGAATATTTCGGCCCTCTATCCTTTTATCTTTTAGTATAGGTTATCTTGCCAACAATTCGATGTCTATGGATCTTTTGGTATTATACAGACAATTTTTCCATTATATCCACTCTATAACGATTAATAGACATGGAAGAAAAAAAATTGTTCCTCTTGATTTATACAAATATGAGTTTTGATGAGTGATAAGATCAGCCTCAGTTTAACGTAGTTTAGCTGCGTCATCAAGGTTTTATCCATCGCCTTCTTGAAATGGTAGGGAAATTTGGGGTAGGACAATTGAACCAATTAACCTTACCTAACTTCCTAATTAGGGGTGTGACATAGCTTTGAAAGTTGCAGAAATCGGCCAAATGTGGTGACAGTCAAAGAAATTGTTACAGAATTATACAATGTATCCCATCCAAATTGCCCAAGGTCGTTTGCAAATGAGGTAGTAGAACATTGTTTCGTACAAGAAAGGAAAAGGTTATAGTCATCAAAGAAAAGAAAATTATTTTGATTTTGTGCTGTCTCCAGATTGGTTTCCTGAACATTTTTAGACATCTAAGGTATCGAAATGTTTAAAAAAAAAACATTTCTCTTCAGTGATATGAAAGATAATTAATCGAGTAGAAATCAGATACTTTTTGTTGAAGCATAGTGGTAAGATAGTGGAAAATTATGAACATAACCTGGTTTTGATACATCTCTTCAAGCACTGGTGTCACATCCCCATTTATATAATATTTTTGGAGTGCTTGCTGAAGAGGTAGTGCCAGGAAGAGAAGTTAGCCACATCCTTTCTTTAGCTGTCATGTGTAATGCACAAAAACCACAGCTCCATATCCACGATCAGGACCCATAGAACTTTCCAAGGTTTACTTTCATGCTTTACATGCCCTGGTTCAGTACATTGACAGCACATCGACTTCAGCATACCACATCATTCCAATTCACTCTATCCAGTGCCTGCCTTTCACCCTCCTGCATGTTCAGGCCCTGATCACTCATAATATTTTTCACTCCATCCCATTATCTTTAATTTGGTCTCCTCGTTCACCTTGTTCCCTCCACTTCTGACATATATATCCTCTCTGTCAACCTATCCTTACTCATTCTCTCCATATGTCCAAACCATTTTAGTGCACCCTGCTTTGCTCTCTCAACCACACTCTTTTTATGACCACATATCTCTTTTTATGTTGAAGGCTGCAGTCATAGACAAAAGTCCACATCAAGGCCGGACCTAATTGAAATATAAAAAGAATTTTAAAAAGGAAAAAGAAGAGACAAGGGGATATATTTATGAATTTTGGAAGAAGTGAAACACCTGTCTTTTAAAATGTTTCAAAGCTTTGAGGAGTAGTGAAAGAAACTGTTATTAATACAGCCCACCCTTGAGTTGCTGATGGCCACACAGTAATCATGTGATGCAGCAGCCTGCTGAGTATTGCTTAGTCTAGCTATTGGTGATGGCACACAAGCAGCCAGCTCTCAGGAGCAAAATCCAAAGTAATACCTATAGATGAGGGAAAGTGAACCAACATTGCGGTGTAGGGCAAGAGTATCAAGTTTGGAAGTTAGCCTTGGAGAGTTTATAAGTCGGACTGCTTTTGACTCAACTCTGTCAAGTAAAGATGCAGAGCTAGGACCATCCTAGATGTGAGAGCAGCACTCAATACAGGGGTGAGTCAATCATTCATATAAACGGAGCAGCCGTTCATAAGAAAAGAAATTTTGACATCAGTTTCTTAGAGTCAGACTTAATTATTCCAGTAATGTGGGGTATCTAAGAGAGAGTTAGAATTACACTGCCATCAAAGGAGATGAGAATTGTGAGGAGTTTCCAATAGAGAGATGGGTAGAAACTGGGTTTTGGGGGCATTAAACCTAACTAGATTACATCTTCCCCACTGATATATCCCATCCAATTCCGAGTTTATTGAGGAAGCTATGTCAGGACAAGATGCAGATCGAGTAAGAGAAGAAGGAGCAGAATTGAAGGATGTGGATGAATACAATGTTGACTTGTCAGTGTATGAGTGCATTTGATTATTTGAAGAAGAGAGGAAATCATTGAAAAAAAGAAGTGTAAGGGACAGGACAGAACCTTGAGGGACACCACTGTTGATGGAGAAAAGGGAGGAGGCTGATCTGTCAACAACCGCAGCCAGAGAGGAAACTAGATATGAAGGAGCAAAGTGAGGAAAGGAAGCCAAAAGAGGGGAGCTTAGAGATGAGACTCCGATGCCACACCCTGTCAGAAGTTTTGGATATGTCAAGGGCAACTGTATGTGACTCTCCAAATTCTATCAGGGATGATTTCCAGACATTAGCAAGATAGGAAAGAATATCAACAGTGAATCTCTCCTTACGGAAGCCATACTGGTGATCAGAAAGGAGACCGAGTTGAGAGATGTCTAAGGATATATGAATTGAGGAGGGATTCAAAGACTTTGGAATTGGTAGATGTCAGAGTAATAGGACGATAGTTGGAGAGGTCAGAATGGTCACTCTTCTTAGGGATGGGATATATCAGTGCTTGCTTCCAAGAAGAAGGGAAAAGCTTTGGTTTTTAGATTGAAACAAAACAGATTAGCAAGTGCAGATGCACACTCTTTCAGTACATGGAGATGGTTGCCATCAGGACCATAAGCCTTGCCTTTTGTCCGGAGAGAGAAGCGCTTTTCGGACAGTCGAATAAAAGATTATGGGGAGGGGCATAGGATTTGTAAGAGGATCATCATGGGATGAAGGAATGTTAGATTCATCCAAGGTGTTGTTAGAGGCGAAATGGAAACCAAAGAGAGTTGCTTTGTCTACAGGAGGGACAGCTATAGTACTATCAGAATGGAAAAGTGAAGGAAAGGAAGAGTACAAGAAGTTGTTAGAGATGCCTTTAACTATAAACCAGTAAGTCCTATTAATGGATGATGAGGAAAGGTTATCGCACTTCCTTTGAATAAAGGAATGTTTTGCTTGATTGATGACATGTTTGCAGTGATTACAGGAAGTGATAAAAGCTGAATGGTAATCAGAGGAAGTAGAGTTTTCCAAGCCTAATATGCCAGATCCTTTGCATGAATTGGCTCACAACAGGAACATTTGAACCATGGATTGGAAGAAAAGATTGTTTTGTAGAAAGAGGAATAAATGCTTCCATTCTCACAGCAATAACCTTTGCTATATGTTTGGTGGAGACAAAAGCATCACCGCACAAGAGATTAATTTACCTAAGGGAAGTCAGAAAAGACGTTACATAACTTGTTCCAGTCAGCTTTGTTGAGATGCCAGTATTTATGTTAAGAAGGGGCAGCTGGAGGTGGAAGTGTTGTTGAAATAGATACATCATTGAGAGTGTGATCAAATGAAGCAACTGGGAGTGAGGTTGTGTAGTTACAGCGAGATGGACTAGAGGTGAAAAATAGATCCAGAATATTAGGAGAGTGGTCACAGCAGTCAGGAATATGGGTAGAGTGGGAGATAATTAGCTCTAAATCATTGAGAATGGAGAACATGAGGGCTTCAATACTTCCACCATGTAAATGGGAGGAATTCAATCATTCCCCATGGTGAACGTTGAAATTCCTTAAGGTAGAGGATCTTGGCTTGCTGATGAGAGGATGCCAAAGGCTCTTGCAGGAGTTTGGATGGTCAAAGAAAGATATAGAATTTGTAAAATTTGGAAAGAAGTAGGTGAAATGGAGGAAAGGTGTGGTAGTTGGAAGACAGACCTTTAGCAACATAACATCAAATTCTGGGGACTCAAGGTCCTTGAGGCATGCTTCATGTGTATTGATGTTGGAATAAGCACAGACACCCCCTTTGAATTGGAATCATGAGTGGGGAGTATAGTTAGATATGAAAAAGGGACTAGTGAGAACATCATTAGACAACCACATGTCAGAGAGAAGTATGATATTAGGATAGGCACTTGACAGGTGGTGTTCAACACAGAAGTTATTAGTGAGATGATGATTGATGGTATCATGAATAGAAAAAGAGAAAGGTCTAAATTACTTATCAGATCAAACCACCTCACACTATATATTGTCTTCAAACATTTCATTTCTAACACTTGTACCTTTTTCTGCACACATCCATATAATATTGTTGGGACTACTGTTCCTTCAAACATACTCATTTTTGACCTCCCAGATAACGTTGTCTTTTTCCACACATTCCTCAGCACTCCCAAAACTTTTGCCTCTCCCCACCCTATGACTCTTTTCTGTTTCCATGGTTCCATTCATTACCATGTCTAATCCCAGATACCTAAAACACTTCATATCCATCAATTTTTCACCATTCAGATTTGCACTCCAACTAACCAACTAACCTGTCCCTTAACCCTGTTGAACCTAATAGCTTTGCTTTGATTCACATTCACTCTTGACTGTCTTATTTGTAGAAATAAGATCTATCACATTCTTCCTTTTTGTCTGTCTGTGGTATACTTGCATGAGACTAAACGATTAACATAGATTACTTAGTCTTTGTAATTGTTCTCTTTCCTTTGCTGATCCATTATATTATCCTTTGTAGTTGTATCTACAAGTATAATCTCTTCTTTCTTGCCATACAACTTAATGGAAGTTAAGTCTCTAAACTATATTATTGGGTCTAGCTTCTTTGATCCCTACTATATTTCGTCAACTTCTGTGAAAATAGTTTTAGTCATTTAGCTTTGTTTTTGGTGCTCTGTGTAATGCTAGGTTTATTGTGTTTATTGACAGTTAGTAGAGGGCAACATTACCATGCTGTATTGTGAAAAAGTTGCATACATGGTAAATGTTATATGTAAGCTATACCCATGGCAATATCCCACTTCAGAGTTCCTTGTAAGTAGTCATTAATTAAAATCATATCATTTTGCTTCCAGTTTAATGGTCATGCAAGGCATACCGTATTCGTGAAACTTTAACCAAGGAATCAATGTGTGTTGTATATAAAAATTTTTAATGAAACTAACCAAAGTCATAGATTTTTTTTTCTAACAGTTTAAAGGAAATGCATAGTTTCCCATTTCAGTCACTAATCTAGCTAACTCCACTTTAGGTCATTGATGAAAAGAATGAAACATTGTAAAGATTTATAATTTTAGAATGATATCATGTTAGAATGTGGATGGATAGGTTTGAATGTTCTTCCAAAGACTATGGGTATTTCAAAATGATTCTTCCCAGGTATCTACATTTACCTCATCAAAATGGTTCTTCATCAACATGAGATCCCTTTGGTACCAGCAGACCAGAGCAGAGTATCAACTGTAAACAACTGTGTTGATGTTCTCTTACACTTAGACAAGGTGGTTGATGATGTCTTCAGTTCCATCACTTCTCGTTTAGAAGGCAAGGAATTGGAAACTTTTAATTGTGTATACAAATTATTCTTTGACTGATCTTTGTTTTTGAAAGAGTAGAAATGTTGTTGCACAATCTTTTATACAAATTTCACCATCCATTATAATGAATTGTAGGAGTGTCACAAAAAAGAATTATGGGTAACCAGAAAATAAGAAATCACAGAAAAACAAACGTGAGGGACTGCTTATAAATTTTGGTAATTAGCTATTGAAGCTTTCTTCCTTCTACATATTTTCATTGATGATTTTAGGACAATGATGGTAGTGTACAGAGATACCTCTTTTAGCAGAGCCTTGTGTAAAGTATTTTCATTTAACAAACATAAGAAATATTCATTTAGTATATGTATTGGTAACTAAAAACCAAAAAAACATAAATCCAGCAAACTTAAAAGAAAAAATCAACAAATATATCTGGCTTTGTTTACATTTTCTATTTCTTTTTCTGTAGAGCCCCTGTATGTAGACTGTAACAGCACTAGTTATATACAGAAACAGGATGTACATACAGAAACATATGTATGTATAGGTAGATAGATAAATACATAATTTTTTTTAAGTTTGACAAAAGTTTCACATTTAAATGAACAGGGTCTTCAAAATTTTTTTCTAGCAGTGTAATGAAGCACAGTATATTTCTTAACAGACTCTTTTCTCATCAGAAACATCAAGTCGTTTGCAGAGTTTGAAACAGAGGGCATCTAATGCTCAAGCTAAAGTAGACAGACTGACAGGTGCAACCAAAGCCACCCAGGTAAGATAATGTAACTCTTTCTCTAACATATGTAATCACTTTGTCTTCCAGTTTGTTTCTTCCCAATATGAGAGTAGCTTAGGAAAGACTTTGCTTTGATACTTTGAGTATTTCATATTCTTTTATACTTATAATATTTAGAATCTCAGTTGCTTATTATCTCATGGTTTCTTTATAACTTGCTGATTTTATTCTGTTCCGTGAACTTTTAACCAGACCCAAATTCATTTTTCTTTTTATAATTTTTTATATACGTACAAATGCTTCAGTAGAACTGTGCATAGATTGTTTATTCATATCATCCCTGTAAGGCCCCACACTGTTCCCTTAACTATCATCTACCCATTGGGATATACACCATATGCTATAACACAAGATAGGATTTCATCACAGACTTTTCTCCAAGTGAGTCTGCTTTTGATATATCACTGTTTGGTATATTGCAGTGTTGATAATATAGTTGTCTGGTTTAATGATAGTGAATGTGTGCATAGGAAATAGATATAACAGCTGTTTCATAAAAGAAAATCCTTAAGTGTGAGGGACAGTGCCTCTTCCCCCTATACTTCTTTTCTAAACCTCCTCAACCTGGCTACATAAGGAAACTTATAGTTTGACACATTACATATTTGAGCTGTTATTGTGTTGTTGACGTTCTACAGCTAACTCACACACTCATACAATAAGAACTGAGAGTCTTATTTAAGGAATGAATAGTGTATGATGACTGAGTTTCAGGGCCCTTCTTTCCCTTTACATCTCATTTTAGGCCTTTTTATTTCCTACATGATCAAAAATGGTATCCTGTCAGTGTGACACATTGTGAATTTGTGCACTTATTTTGGTCGTAAATTGTTACAGCTTACTTTGACAGTATAAGAATCTGATAACAAGAGTAAGAGAGGCTTCGAGGTGTGATGGTCAGGCTCTCTCCTCCTGTATGTTTCATCTCTAACCCTTCCCCTAACCTGGTCATGTAGAGGACACTGTGAGCATAATATGTGATTACTTTAGGCAGTTATTGTGACTGAAGTATCGTAGCCAGTTCACTTATCCAGAAGACATGAAGCTAAAGTCTTATATGAAGAATAAGAGAGGAATAAGAAGCAGTAGTAATCATCTCTTTAACCACCAGGTATCACAAAGAATGGGGAGTCGCATAAATATAAGTTTGGTTTAGTTTGAGCCCTAAGTTTCTTTTTTTTTTAAATGTGAGTCTTGTAACAATGGCATGGAAATACTGTATTCTTTTTCACTTGCTGATTCCAAATATGTTAGGATTCTGAAAGAGCAGAATTAGAATTTACTGCAACTTTCCATAACAGTTATCTAATGTGAATAAACTGGATGTTCAGACTAGTTTGGTTCCACCATTTGAAGAGAGTGAGATTTGTTAGACAAGTTCCAATGGATTGCACCAAAAACTTACCTGACAAAAGGGAGCTGTATGAAAGGGATAAGATAACAGCTGTAGGCTTGCCCAAATTGATTGAAGGAGAGAGTTAGACATGTTTGAAATTTCCAGGTACATCAATTGATTTGACAGTGCTCATTTTGAAACATTCTTGAAAGTAGGGAGGAACTGATCAACTATAGGACACAAAAGGAAACTAAACAAGAGAATAGTGAGAAAGTATGTAAAAAAGTATTTCTGTAGATATAGAGTAATAGACAAATGTAGCAGGTTAGATGAGAAAGAGTGAATGTAGAATAACAATGGAGTTAAAAGAATTATGATGGAAAAGAAAATTGAGATAGGGCCTCATGAGAGTTTAAAAAAGATAGAAAAAAATGAAAGAAAAAAAAAACATGCCCAAATAACTGTTCTCAGAGCACCTGGTTTATGGCAAGTTAATATATTCATTTCTCAGGTATTTTCCAGTGCACAGTACCCAGGAGGAGACAAGTATGAACCTTATCACCCACTTCATAAAGGTGAATTGTCTATACCATTCATCTCTGCTCCTGTAAAGTTAAAAGAAGATCTTCTTTTCGATCCAGCATCCCTCCAAGTGAGTTAATCATTAAGATTCTGTCCAACTATTTGATAGATACATTGTATCATTATGAGGGATGAAAAATATGTGCTTAGCATATCTATACCTATCTGTATTTTTATCCCAAACTTTTTGATATTGCAGCTTTCATTTGTTTGGTCATTGTTACTCTCAGGGAAATTGTCAAGACAACTAGAATGTCCATATGTCGGAAAATAAGCAGTATGGTTGAATAGGAGGATATATTAGGATTAATTATCTTATTATTGATATTCTCACTAAGGTGGTAAAGGTAGTTTGGTATGTAAAGAGAATTACTTTTGTAAGGCATATAGAGATCATAACAGATTGTTAGATTAGGAAGCAAATCTGTAAAGAAGTGAATCCTTCTGGCTTGTTTAACACTGCAAAGTGTGAGCCTGGTCTGTCAACAGCTCATCAGTGATAAAAGGAATGTGGGCTTAAATGCACTCCTCACTTCTTTGCATTCCTCACCCCTTCACAATTTATATCCTTCATTCCTTTAAGATAGTCCATAACACCTCTAATCCCTTCTGGTCTATCAGTCTCTGACACTAGCTTCATATCCCAACCATCAAAATTTTTCCCATTATCTCCTCACATCCCTCATACTTTTCACTCCCTTAAATTCCTATCCTGTTCATAACCCTCATCCAACTCATATAATTCAAACCAGTCATACCACATAATTGATAACCCTTCAAACCTTTACCACTCTTCACTACCTTCAAATTCCTCAATTAATTTCTCTTTCCTTAACCCCTTCCCATTCATCAATACAAACACAATCCTTATTTTCTGTACACTTCACATATCACCTTAATCCCTCATCTCACACTCACCTTTTCACAATATTCACCCCATTCAATCTCTCAATATGAAACCCTTCTAAATCCCTAACCCCCTCCTACATCCACAAACCTCATGTATTAGAACACAAGGAAGAGAGCTGTGTTGTTTGGCATATACACAAGCAACAGTGATGACAAAACAAGAATGACCATGATAATTACAATTCAGTCTCTAAAATTACATTGCTTTAATTTTTTTCATGTTAGCTGAGACTGCATGGGCAAGTTAATGCCCTAATCAAGCCTTGGCTGTGATTACCTATTTGTACTTTATAGGGAGAGGTTTACACTAATGGGGCCCCATCTCTTGAACATTCTCTACAATCACGCAACTTCTAAAATTCATGTATGCTGTCTGCATTAACCAATTCCTCAGTCATTCTGTTCCATTAATCTATCTATCTAATCTTTGATGCCTGTTCCAATTGGAACACCCTCAAAGAGGTGGCCATGGCAACAGAGTCTCCGTAACAAAAGAGCTCCAGTGCCACTTCTTAGCTTTTAGTGCCTCACCCTCAACAGACCACTGGCAGAGAGCAAGTCTAGAGCAATGTTTGCAAAGGCTCCTACTGAATATTCCTAATGTCTATTTCTATCTAATGCTCCTACGTACTACTTCTACCTAATGTTTCTATCTAATCCTGCCAAAATGTTCCTACTATTATTTCTATCTATTGCTCCTACCATTTTGCCAAAATGCAGGGCAAGCGCATTGTGCTCACCGCAGGAAAATCTAGAGCTATGAAGAATGAGCTGTGTGAGTTAACTGTTGTCAAGTGTTACATATGACAAGAAGAGAATATGTTTGTGGACAGAATGCCAGTAGTCCACATGTTTGTGAGGCAAAATGAAAAGACAGTTACCTGGGTCACAGGAGTGCAACCTGACAAGTACTAAACTGCAGATGTTACTAACCCTCCTGATACCCAGATGCGTAGTACTGGTAATATACGTCCCGGGTCATTGGTTGCCTACCAACTACTACTCATAATCTATAAAATATTTCTTTACAATATTTACCTGCCACATCATTGATCTCTATCCCTGGGGATAGAGGAGAGAGAATACTGACCACGTATTCCCTGCATGACTGGAAATCCTCCCTTGCTGTATTACTTTACAAAAGAAGGAAAAGTGCAAGGAGCCAAGTGGGGAATTTTCCCTCTAAGGCTTTATCATCTGTTCTTGATGCTACCATGCTCACACCGGGAAATGGCAAGCATTTATGAAAATAATATATGTGTATTTATTTTCATACTTGAATGCTGTTTACAGCGTAGGTGAGGCTACACCAATAACAGATAAAGAAAGGCCAAATCCACTCACATCCATTCCCTAGCTGTCATGTTTATTTATTTTTTTCTTTAAGTTGCAGGCTCCAGTCACGGACAAAAGTCCACATCAAGGCCGGGCCTTAACTGAAAAATAAAGACATTTAAGAAAAGGGAAAAAACAAAGACAGGGAAAGCATTTACAAATTTTTGAAAAAGTGAAAGACCTGTCTTTTGAAATTAGCTAGGTCATAGTTACTAGGAAAGACATGAGAAGGTAGAGAGTTCCAAAGCTTTTGTCACTGTCATCATTGCCTAATAATGGGACCTGAGTTACTTGCTAAAAATCTGAAGGCATTAAAAATTCTTTCCCTAACTTTCAACACTCCCGACCTTCCATACAAAATACCCTTTTAACTCCACATGCACACCCCAAACCCTTCATACATGATACCCTTTTGACTCCATATGCATACCCAAAACCCTTCATACTCTACCATCATAAGTTTAGAATGGTCCAAACACCACATCCACTACACTCCATAACCTCCTCCAGCAGTATACTTATGCTACTTTTTTTGCTTCATTCCATCCACACCTTCCTGTCTCTATACTATCCTCATTCCCCACATCACACATTACACCCACCAAAATTTAACACTTCCACAATCTTTAACTTCCACATAATCTCTGTCTTTGACGTCTTCCTATCCTGGCTCTCCTAAAAGCCCCCGATCTCCCCTATCCTTGCTTCTCCCCATTTCCTTAACTTAGCTATACCTCCCTAGTCTTTTATCATTCCTAGCTTTGCCCTAAACCTTGACTCTCACTAATATGACAAACCCAAACCAAAACAAGAACTGCCCTTCCTTGGCTCTCCTCTCATTCTTGGTTTTACCCTAACCCTTAGTTCTTATCTTTTCCACAACCACTTTAAGACTTGAAATAGGCTTTTCCCTCTCTTGGACTCCTAATTAAATGGTTTATCCCCTTCTTTGACTACACCTCTAGCATTTCCTCTATCATGGATATCCCCTCAACCATGACTTTTCCCAACATTGCAAGGTCTTTCTAATTCTTACCCCTCTCCCATATTTGCGTCTTCTCCCATTCCTACCTTCTCCCCTCACTTCCAGTTTCTTCCCAAGCTCTCCTTTCATTCTTGGCTTTGCCCTAACCCTTAACTGTTACTAACATAAAGGGAAATGTGAAGTCTCTGAACATATGTAAACTATTTGTCTATCACACAGCTATTTCTGCAATTTCATATGCTGTTGTTATCTGGAGGGTTTGTGTACCTAATCCACCCAACTTGTATGGAAATGGAATAATGTTAATAAAGATACAGAACTGAAAAATCAATGGATAAAGTTACTGTATTGAAAATCAGTGTATTTCAAATCTGCCCAGCAAGTCTGGGACAAAAAGTTAGCAGTTAACCAAGGTCATCTGCAAATCATTAACAAGGACATTCCAGGTGGCACCATTTTCCAAGCTGAACTAACCTATACAGGTCCTTTTAGATTATGTACACTATATCGGATATACCCAGGTCTCTAGTGAAACTGAAAATGCTAGAAGTTCTTATTATTCAAGCCATATGTAATAAAGTTGGTCTTTGCTTGGATGGACAGTTTCCAGTAACGGAAATTCAAGTTTGCATCACATTAAGTTAAGAAAAGCATCTGTATCACCAATAAAACTCTGCTGCAGCAGAATCAATGCTGAAAAAATATAATATCTAACAGTACCCCTGTGAACGAAACAACCAATTTCATAGCTTGTAAGTTATTCTAGACAGGATCACTGTCATATGAAACATAAGCACAGGAATAGCTATAAGATTTTGGGCTTACGCATAAAAAGAGCAAAAGTTGTAAAACATGCACCCCGTCCCCCACCCTACGACTCATTTCCACTTCCATGGTTCCGCTCACTGCCAAGTCCACTCCCAGATATCTAAAACACTTTGCTTCCTCCAATTTTTCTCCATTCAGACTCACATCCCAGTTAACTTGTCCCTCAACCTTGCTGAACCTAATAACCTTGCTTTTATTCACATTTACTCTCAGCTTTCTCCTTTCACACACTATTCCAAACTCAGTCACCAACTTCTGCAGTTTCACACTCGAATCAGCCACCAGTGCAGGATCATTGGGGAACAACAATTGACTCACTTTCCAGGCTCTCTCAATCCCAACGGACTGCATACTTGCCCTTCTCTTCAAAACTCTTGCATTTACCTCCCTAACCACCCCATCAATAAACAAATTAAACAACCATGGAGATATCATACACCCCTACCACTGACCAACCTTTGCTGGAAACCAATCGCTCTCCTCTTCCTACTTCTACATGTGCCTTACACCCTTGATAAAAACTTCTTACTGCTTCTAGCACCTTACCTCCTACACCATATATTCTTAATACCTTCCACAAAGCATCTCTATCAATCCTATCATATGCCTTTTCCAGATCCATAAGTGCTACATACAAATCCATCTGTTTTTCTAAGTATTTCTCTCATACATTCTTCAAAGCAAACACCTGATTCATGCATCCTCTACCACTTTTAAAACCACACTGCTCCTCCCCAATCTGATGCTCTGTACATGCCTTCACCCTCTCAGTCAGTACCCTCCCTTACAGTTTTCTAGGAATGCTCAACAACTTATACCTCTGTAGTTTGTACACTCACCTTTATCCCCTTTTTCTTTTGTACAATGGCATTATACGTGCATTCTGCCAATCCTCAGACACTTCACCATCATCTGTACATACATTAAATATTCTTACCAACCAATCAACAACACAGTCACCCCCTTACTTAGTAAATTCAACTGTAGTACCGTCCAATCCCGCCGCCTTGTCAGATTTCATCTTCTGCAAGGCTTTTACCACCTCCTCTCTTTCCACTAAACCACTCTCCTTGACTCTCTCATTTCACACACCACCCTGACCAGTAGACCCTACATCTGCCACTCTTATCTTCAAACACATTCAACAATCCTTCAAAATACTCACTCCATCTCCTCCTCACTCCATCACTACCTTTTATCACTTCCCCCCCTTACCACCTTCACCGATGTTTTCCCATTTGTTCTTTTGTCTTATGCACATTATTTACCTTCCTCCAAAACATCTTTTTATTCTCCCTAAAGTTTAACAATACTCTCTCACCCCCAATTCTCATTTGTCCTCCTTTTTCAACTCTTGCACCTTCCTCTTTACCTTCTGCCACTTTCTCATATACATCTTCCAATCATTTGCACTCCTGCCTTGTATCATCCAAACACCTCTCTTTTTCAGTGACAACTTTACTTCTTCATCCCACCACTCACTACCCTTCCTAATCTACCCACCTCCCACCTTTCTCATGCCACATGCA
>JAYMFT010002008.1:0-17343 GCA_038088735.1 Panulirus argus | reverse complement strand
CTCGCCCCCATCCACTCCTGATGCCACCCCGCCCCCCGGGGAAATAGCATTGCCAACCCCCGCGCCGGCAAGGTAGCACCAGGAGACAGATGAAATGGCCACATTCGTTCACACTCAGTCTCTAGCTGTCATGTGTAATGCACTGAAACCATGATATTTAGTAAGTTGAAATGTCTGGCAATTTTTAGCACATAAGTCTAGTGGTAAGGAAGTCAGGTAGTTCAATAGATCCCCTTTTTCTGACAAGCCCTTCTCTGTACATCTTCAGTGAAACTTAGAGAACACTGTTCTTTTCCACAGACTTGGTTAATAGGAAGAGATGAAGCAGTTTTCTGTTCTTGAAGTTCTTAAGTAGAATTTGGTATGCTAGATGCTCTTGGTATTCTATTTGTATCTGTTTTCTTTTTTGTTCCCATTTTCATGGAATGGATCAAGTGCATATAACCTATACTTTCACTCACACACATCTACAACTTCTGCCTAGTGTGCTAATGTGAGTAGTATTTTTCACAGTAATACAGATATTTAATTTTTCAAACTGCACTAATTTTGTATGTCAGAGGAAAGTAACAACTCCATTCACATCATCATCTTCACTTACATTATAAATCTGTGGCAGCTATATTCCTTTTCCTACCTTAGTGAGCCTTAAGGAAAAATTCTCCACTTGGCTCAGCCTTCTGTTCTCACTTTCTAAAATGAGTTTATGGAAGGGAAAATTTCCAACTCCTCACTCCTACCCCTTTTAGTTGCCTTTTGTGACTCATGGGAGATACGTGGGTAGTATTCTCTCTCTTCTGTTCCTTTGACCTACTCATTTCTTAAGCCCTAAACAGATTACTCACTGCATATACCCATCTCTTTAGTATTGTACATTAATACATATAGCTAAACTGCCCTGTACTTTTTTTTTATTAACCTATCATATCCCATTTATCCTTTGTACCATGCCATCTTAAAAGGCTTTCATTCTTGTACATCACATTTCTTTCTTATCTGTATTCTCTACTCCATGAATAGTAATTCTGACCCACTATTGATCTATGTGTCTATATCTCTGATGCCTGTTCCCTTCAGGAACTCCTTCAAGGGGGTTGCCATGGCAAAAGGGTCTCCATAACTGGTGAACTACAGTACTGCTTTTTAGCCTCTAGTACATTGCCCTTAGCAGGCTGATGGCAGAGGGCAACTCTAGTGCAGTGTTTTCAGAGGCTCCCACCTAATGTTCCTACCAACTACTACTACCTAATGTGCCTATTTTATGATGTTCCAGCCTCTTTCATGTACATCTACTATTTTTTACTTCTCTGGACCTGGTAAAATAATGTTTCTATGCACTAGAGCTGGGTGGGAATTAGTAAATAAACTTCCCTGTTTTGGAAATAGTATATTAAGTGATTTTTGCATTGAATATGATATCCATATCATTTGTTTGAACTGCATTTTAGTTAATACTGTATACAGTGAAGGGTGTGGAGGGAAGAGTTTTTTTTTGTAGTAAATAGTAGAGAAGGTGTCTTTCTAATTCTTTCTTTTCCTAGGCTATAGGCAATGCGAAAACTACAAGAAATGACAATAGCTCACGCTTTGGAAAATACATTGAGCTCGATTTCACTCAAAACTATAATATAATGGGTGCCAATATGAGAACGTATCTCTTAGAAAAATCCCGTGTTGTATTTCAGGTAAAGTTCAGACAGATTTTACTTTTCTTTTCTAGGTTAAGTTAATTACTTGTTTATATTACTGATTATAAAAAATGTGTAGTTGAATAAGGTGGAATTTCCATAGTGAACTAAAAACATGGGCCTTAATTCAAATATCTGTCATATAGCAAAAATTGTAATATCTTTTAAAGGCACAAGATGAGAGGAATTACCACATATTTTACCAACTGTGTTCTGCATCATCAGATGAAAAACTTAAGCATCTGAGATTAGGTAAGTGAATATTTGTTGTTTATAAAGAAAATGTTTGTGTTTAAGGTAGAATGATTACGTGAGTGAATAATTAAGAGGTTTATGTTCTAATTATACATGGTAATAGACTTTCAGCTTTTGACTCAAGATTTCTTATTCCATGCTTTTCCTCCATAAATGCATGCCATTTTCAAAATTTGGAACAGGCTCTTATTACTGTACAACTAAATGGATGGTAATCAGAAAATTAAAAGTTCTCTTTTTTTTCCAGTAGTGTATCCTATTCTATACTAATTTCTTAGTAGGGTCTAGAGGATCAAAAGGCCATTCAGTGAGTCATACTAGTATCTGTTTCTTCCCATAGTTAGAAGAAAGGAAGTCCATGCAGAATTTTTCCCAAACATTTCTCGCTGGTGTAAAGATTTATCAGATAAAAATCATATTTGGTGGTTTTACACAAGTAAGGAAGTTCCCATCCTCTTATTCTGTAAATTATCAGAATACCTGTGAAAATAGCAAAGATAACCTACAGAGATGTACAACACCCACTCCCATACACTTTCTTCTAATACATTGGAAAGATAGTAACCATGGCAGAATTGGTTTGTCAAGTGTAGGTAGAAATTTAAAGACCTAGATCACAAGTGACACAGTTATAAGTCATATGAGTCTCTTGTGAGATAAGGTTATATGAATCAAATTTTTAGCATGAACATGACTTGAAATGTGGGTGTGAAGAGGGTGGTGAAAGTAAGTCAGCTTGCTAAAGAAGCTTTTATGAAGAGATACCAGGAGATATTGAGATTTTATTGGCAAAAGGTGAGAGTAAATGAATAGGATAGTGGATGAGGAATGAGAGATGTTTAGGGAAGCATTGACGGCATATGTGAAAGAAGCATGTGGTGTGCATAAGGTGAGAGATGGACTGTTGAAAAAGGGTAGTGAGTTGTGGGGTGATGAAATCAGGTTGTTGTTGAATGAGAAAGGAAGTTAATTGGCAATATTTACTGGGAAGGAGTTCATGTGTGTGGAAGATGTACAAGAGAGAAGGTTTAGAGGAAGGTGCAGGAGTTGAAAAAGAGAGCAAATGAGAGGGTGAGTGAGTATCAACAAACTTCATAAGAAAATGTTTTGGAAGGAGTTTAGATGTGTAAGAAAACAGAACAAATGGGGACATTGGTGAAGGGGGCAAATAGGGAAGTAGTAACAGGTAGTGATGAGGTGAAGAGGAGTGAGCACTTTGAAGAATTGTTGAATGTGTTTGATGATAAGATGGCAAATGAAGGGTGTTTGGATTTGGTAGGTATGCAGAGAGAGAGGCAAGGCAAGTGATGTGGTGAAAAAAGGAAAAGTTGGTGAAAGCTTTATACGAGATGAAATGTCGTAAGGGAACTGGAGTGGATGGTATGCAGTTGAATTTCTGGTGACAGTGATCTTGATTAAAGTAGGATTTTCAATGTATGTCTGGATAATGGTGAGGTGCCTGAGGATTGAACAAATACTTACAAAGTGCTGTTGTGTAAAGGCAAGGGGGACAAAGGTTGAATATTCAGTTGCAGAGGTAGTATAAGTTTATTGAGTGTATCTGGTAAGATGTATGGAAGGGTGGTGATTGCGAGGTTGGTGGCATGCACAGAGCATTGTATTGGGGAAGAGCAGTGTAGTTTCAGGGGTGTAAAGGATGCAGAGAATATGAGTGAGAAATACTTAGAGAAACAGCAGGTTGTGTATGTGGCATTTATGGATCTGGAGAAAGCATATGATAAGAGTTTTGGGGCAGGTGTTATGAATATGTGGTGTTGAAGGAAAGCTATTAGGAGTTAGCTGTTAGCTTAAGCAGTTTTTATTAAGAGAGTAAGGCATGTGTGCAAGTTGGTGGAGACAAGTGCGAGTGGTTCCAGGTGAAGGCGTATTTGCAGCTTGAGTGTGTAACATCACCATGGTTGTTTAATCCATTTATGGCTAGGGTGGTGATGAAGGTTAATACAGAGGTCTTGGAAGACAAGAGCAAGTATACAGTCTTCTTGGGGGTGGAGGGTTCTGGGAGTTGAGTCATTTGTTTGCTGATATTACAGCGCTGATGGTATATTTGAGTGAGAAACTGCAGAATTTGGTATCTGAGTTTAGTAGAGTGTGTGAAAGGAGAAAGTTAAGAATAAATGCAAATAAAAGCAAGGTTATTAGGTTCTGCAGTGAAAAGAGATCGGTTATTTGGAGTTGGAATTTGGATGGAGAGAACTTGGAAGGAATAGAGTGTTTTAGATACCCGGAAGTAGATATGGCAGTGATTTGAACCATGAGAGCTAAAGTGAGCCTATGTATGGGTTAGGGGGCAAAGGTCTTGAGTGTAGTCAAGAAGTGTGGAAAGAGAATTCATTGTCTTTAAGGGCACATATGAGTGTGTTTGATAGTATGGTAGTCCTGTCACTGCTGTATGGATGTGAAGAATGGGCCATAGAGAAAAATGTAAAGGATAGGATGAACATGTTTGAAATGTTTGAAGACAAATATGTGGTGTGAAGAGGGTTACTTGAATACATGTCAGAAGTGGAAGGAAAGAGGAAAAGAGGAAGACCAAGTAGGAGAGGTTGACAGCAGAAGAAATGGATGATGTAGTGAGAAACTTAGTTAGAGCATAGTATATTTTAGACGAAGTTTGCAAGAGGAATGACAGAATCACATGCAGTGGAAACATTTTGTGTTTGTAGGTGGCATAAATGGGGACTTTGGTCTCACTTGACAAATTAGATTTGTGTGATAAAGTGAGAATGTATGAAGCACTTTTATGTTTGGAAATCTTTATTTCACTTTAATATAGCGGGTATGAATTGAGGATGTATGTGATTGATGTTGTAGAGGCTGTATTTACCAGATTCGCCACATTAGATAGATAATGGAGTTATGATATATAGATAGGTAGATAGAAATTATTTTTATATGCATTTTACACTACTTAGGCAATATATTTTATTGGCATGTTTTGATGTGGTTTTATCATTTATACAGAAGTTTATAATTACTCATAGTAAGTAGGCATATAGTTGGATGTTCTTTATTGTTTTCTTAATTGTGAGGCACATGCTGAATCCTGTGAACCCCAGTAATGATATCAATTGATGTTCCTTTTTTTTTTTTTTTTTCTGAATTGTTCAGCACATACTGACTCCAATGAGCCCCTGTAATGATATCTGTTGTATACTTAAGTTGGTGATATACATTGCCCTCTCCTGTAGGACCCCCGGAAAGCTTTCACTACATGAACCAAGGACTGCAAGAGGATCCAAAGCGGTCATCCAAGACCCGCCAGGGTGTGGTTCAGTGAGCGCTGAGTGTGTGATGATGCTGCTTCCATACCATGATGCTTTGCTTAAATAGCATGTCTATTTAATATTGTGTGTCCTTTGCTAGAATCTTACTTAGTATTCCTTGTATTTGCTATATCTTCACTCTTTTATGGAGCTGGTTATACACTGCATATGTAATTATAAATGAGCAACTGCAGACTTTTATGCTACCTCTTAGGTATTTATTGAACACCTTGATGACATCGAGGCACATGTTGGCTTTTTGAGCTTGATAGATTATTGTATGATGGATTTGTAGTGGTGATCAAAGATGGAATTTGAAAGTACGAGTGTATTTACAGAACATTATATATCTTACGTTTGCATGTAAAGATATCAAAGTGATACAGATGAACTGTGTGAACTTATTATAGGCAGCATGTTCTGTCTTGAAATATAGCAGAGGTATTTGGGCGTTACTTGTTCTGTAAATGCAGTGTATTTGCGCCTTATTGCAGGACCTTAAGAAGCTGTTGCTTTCTTGTTTGGGAAGTTATCAACTCAAAAAGTGGGAAATGGAAGATGAAATGTAATATCATAGCTAGATATATTTGTTAAAAGGGCTGAGATTTCTGAGAGATCAGTAAAAGGAGATATTTTGGTTATCATAAGTAATGCAAGGGGTAGAAAGGTTAAAGTTGGTGGTACATCCACTGATATGGAGTAGTGGGATGTGAAGATGCAGGTTTGATATGTCTATTCTGTGGAAGTAAGAAAAAAGGGGAGAGGTAATGGGTAAGAACAATGAACATCAGAGTAAACTTAATCTTTAAATGAGTATGGTTGATGAAGATCAAGGAGTTTGTATTGCTTGAACACAAAGAAAATTGATGTGTACAGAAGGAATAGGAGAATTGTGATAGATTTAGGTCTGATTCAACTGTTAGGTAGAGTTGGGAGGCTTGTATTCATTTTGGTTTTGCTGCAGTTTGGTTGCAGTGTTTTGTAATGGTCCCAGATTTGCAAACACCATTTTACCATCCAGCCATGGAAAATCAGCTTATAAATATTTTCTCCCAAAAATTTAGAAGTAATTTGATAACACCCATTCTTATACAAATGTTGATTAGATACAAGTTTTTAATAAGACATCTCATTCCAAGTGATATGCCATTCGTGAATTATGTGCTTTGAAGATTTTGAGCACCTGAGTAGCTTTAAGACCTATTGGTTTTGAAGTTGGAGCAAAATAGCTTGGAGTCGGATGCAGAGAGAATTCACATCCTTCAAGAATAACTAATGTCATATTGAAGAATTGTACATCCTTTAATAAATTTGATTTTTTTTTTTTTCTATTTTCATGCTGTATTGAAACTCACTATCTGAATTTGGTCTAATTGCAAAGTATCAAGCAGTTCTAGTTATATTCTAAAGCTCAGTTTCTGATATTCAGCATTGTTGTCACCAACGAAGAGTGTTTTGAAAGCTGAGACACTTTATTCTTAGAAGTTCTTTTTTTGTGCTAATTAGTATTATGTGCTTGGTGAAAGGCAAAAGTACCCATTTCATTGACTGGCTTACACTGCCGCTGAAGCAGTACCCTTTGCTTTTAGTTTCTGATCACTGGTATCTTGGTGACTGGAGAAGCTGTTTTTTATCAGTCATCACTATAGCCTATTTAGATTAATTTACTTTTTCTTCTTCTTCACTTGAACTTTCGTGTGAGTTATCATTGGTAACTAAGAGTCACTATTTGTCTTTTGTAAGGGTATAAATCTGATGCAACAAAACAAAGCCCTTGTTATCTACATTAGATTTTGTTGCACTCTTGTCTTTTGTGGAAATCTTATCTGATTTATGCTAAAGTCTGCTTCTTTTAGAAGTTTTTCCTTTTGAGAGGGTAAGTGCAACTTGCTTCAGTAGCTACAATGTTCATTTTTAACCATTGGTATTGACTTCTTCCTCAGGGCATCAGCAAACTTTTCACTACCTCAACCAAGGCCACAGCCCTCATATTGATGGCGTGGATGATGCTGCAGACTTTCAGGAGACACGTCGAGCATTTATGTTACTAGGAATTAATGATGCAGCACAAGAGCAAATCTTTAGGATTCTTGCAGGAATTTTACATTTAGGCAATGTAACCCTTGAGGAGGATAATGGAGACTCCTCTACTATTGATGTAAGTTGAATTGTATTACACACTTCTTATTGTAACATTCTTTATATATCTAACTCTTTGATGATATATGATAAATTCAAAGATATAGAAGGTTTGTATTTATATGATATTGCATCTGGTTTTAAAAGTTAAGCTTCAACATTTCTTATGTTTTCCGGAATGATAAGATATTTTAATCATAGTAGCTGAACAGTGATGGGTTATGTTGTATTTTCATTAATGATATGGTATGTTAATGAACCACAACAGAGCAAAGATGAATCACTTCACATAGTTGCTGAACTACTAGGAATCCCTGTAGAAGATATCCAGATGTGGTTGTGTCATCGTAAGATTGTCAGTGGCAGAGAAGTTTTCACAAAACCAATGACATACACTGAGGTTTGTGTTGTATTCATGTTTCGGACATATATATCATTAGCAATTTTGAACAAGCATTAGAACTTACTGCAGTTGCACAGTCTCACTAATTTTTAAGAGCTAAGTTGTTTGTTGAGGTAATAGATTCAGTAGACAATTGTAGGTAAAAGAATTTTGTTTAAATGCTGAACGATATGCTCATCTGCCTAGTCTAGTTCTAATGTATGCTGAACAAAGTATTTGAATAATTTATTGTTTGAGACTCATATTGGATAATTAGGCCAGTAATCGACTTTCATTGTACGCGTTGATTTTTCATCAACAAAGACTTGCAATTATCAAAAATATTATAAGGAAAACTGATGTGTCTTTAGGCTAAAAGAAAATAGCTGGGTGGAAGTGAATGTTCCTATGAATGCAGTTTGCAAAATCAGTGATATTACCCTTAAAGAGCAGTGAGAGTATGAATGAAATAGCCAAGGTCAGTCTTGGAAAAAGTTTTGTGACTTTCCACATTCAAAGGGAAATCCTGAAACAGAAGTACCAGTCTTGACTATTTGAATATTTAGTTACTGGAGAATTTGTTATTAATGAAGGATGAGTGGTTTGAAAAGATGCTGGAGTGCAAATGTTCCAGTGCAAGAATATTAGTTTGAAAATTCAACTGTGAGAGCCTTGATAGTTGCATATATACTATGAAATTGAAATGGTAAAAGTGAGGAAGTTAAGGGTACCTTCTAGAGAGACCATGAGAGAGCAGTAAATGATGTAGATTCTGGGGAGAAACAGTGTGTGATGGGCAACTTGAATGGATTGGTATGGGACAGAGTCGAGGAGGGATAGACAATTGAGTATGGGTTTCCAGTATTGAAAGAATTCCTGGATTGTGTGTATCAGCAAGTATGAGTGTTGCAAATATATGCTTTAAACATAAAGGTGTTCATAAATGCACCAGATACAGACTCAAGGAAGACAGTTTAGGTAAAATATGAATGATATATGGTAAAAATGATTATATGTAATGTGTATGATGTGTCGTCAAGGAGAGGAGCGGGAGGGGATTTTCCTGTTCGGGTCGTAGTAATGTATAGATTATACTTTTATTGTAGATGGTATAGGACTAGAAATATGAATGCAAACGTGGGAAGGATAGAAGTAGAAAAGTTGAGGCATAAATTGTGAAGATTAACTTCCAAGAAGAGTTAAACTCTCAGCTGAGAGGATCCAAAACAGGTCAAGGTGAAGTTCACTTAATGTGGTGGCAGTACAAGAATGCATGATTAGAAGTTGCCATGGAGATGTATGGCACTGCATGCTCATGTTGTGTAAAGGTAGGTACAACATGGATTGAAGTTTTAATAAAGTTGGTGGAGAAGTAAAGGTTTGGGAAAAAAAGAGAGAAGCTGAATCTGTCAGAAAATTGTAATGAGTTGTGGGTAAAGACTGTAGATGACAAAATCTTGATATTTTTCATACTTGTTCACTGTTTCTTGCATCAGCAAGGTAGCACTGGGAACAGACAAAGAATGGCCACATTTGCTCACAAATGCTTTCTAGTTGGCATGTGTATTGTGCTGAAATTAGAGCCTCCTGTTCACAGCAGAACCCCACATATAGTTTCCCTGACTGATTTATATACCCTGGCTCACCCCATTGACAGCATATCATCCCCTGTATAAGACATTGCTCCAGTTCATTTTTACCATGCTAGTCCACACGCCTTCCTGCATGACCAAGCCCGTATCACCCAAAATTTCTTTTATGCCATCCTTCCATCTCATCCTTGGTTTCTCATTCCTAGTTCTCTCCTCTTTTTGCACATGAACCTTCTTAATATCTCCTCACTCATCCTCCCCATACATTCTAGATCCTGAATAGTGAAGTTAGATGGATGATGTATATGAAGGAAAGCAGAAGAGGGTCTTAATAGAAAAATGAATGATGATTTAGGGGACAATAACAAACTGTTCCGGAAGGAGGTAAATTAAAAGTAGATAAGAGGTATATACAAGCAGTGAGAGTGCATTAGACAACCTTTGGATCAAGTATGAAGGTTTGTAAGAGATGAAGAGAGTATTTCAACTCTTAAACTGTAGTCGACTGCTGTGACCATATGTTTGAAAAAGAATTCTTTTTTCCTCAATGAAATGATAGATAGGCATTCAGAAGTATGAGAAAGAACAAAGAAAGTGATACACCTTTGTGTTGGTTTGGATCATTGCTGAGTAAGGGGCAGAGAGAGGTGTGTTTGACTTACCTGATTATTTATCTATCTATCTATATATCTATCTATCCATCTGTCTTTATCCTGATGCCTGTACCCTCCTATAACTCCCTCAAGGGGTTGGCTGTAGCAAAAGAATTTCTACAACTGGTGTGGTCCAGTGCCACTTCTTAGCTAGCCTTTAGTGCCTCAACTTAGGTAGGCCACTGGCAGAGGGCAACTCTAGTGCGGTGTCTGTAGACTTATCTAAGCGCTCCCAATAAGAGAGGGCAAAATGTTTCTTTCTGTTTAGCTTGGTTTCACATTCCCCCCTTATGTCATACATAGTCACAGGATTTGTAGTGAATACCATGAATATATTTAGAAGTATTAAGTACAATATACACACTCAAGATGAGTGTGAGGATGCAGAGTAGCTGGTGCTTATATGGAGGATATCAAAGATTTTGTTTCTTGAACATGGTTTAGCACCCGACTCATATTTCATATGCAAGCACTGCATAAATGTAATATTAACATGAACATGTTTTGAAATATTACACTGCACAAAAACAAAATTTAAAGGAAAATAGCTGGCATATGTAGGGAGGTTGTTGCTATGTTTGGAAGAATTCTTGCTGTTTACCTATCATCTGTTAACAGAATCCTCCAGTACCCCAGGATTACTTAAATAGAAAATAGGCACAGTTGTTGCATAATTTCTTCCACTTGAAGAAAGGCCAAGCAGAGTGTGGTTGGGGCATACTCCAATGCTGCCATCACTCCTCCTAACATAGTGCTGTTAAAAGGCAGTCCTGTCTGTCATCTGTCTGTGGACATACTGAGGAAGTTGCCAGACACACAGTGGTTGAGCTTCATACAAAATTGCCAGTATTTCATCCATTTTGGTTGGCAGGATATATAGTTCTAGCTGCAATGGTGATATATATTTTGGGGAAAATATGTCATGTTGACCAAGAAGGTTGTGTTAGCAATGTGGGAGGTATTAACAGGAAAAATGGCAAGATGATTGTTTATGACTTGGAGCAGTACCATTCCGCCATTCTCTGACACATCACAGCAAGGGTTTACTGCTGCTGGGCATCTGCTCAGTCTAAGTCCAAGTCCAAAGGTCACTGGCCATCTGGTCACTGATCCCCAGGGTTTTTGCAGGAGCAAGCACATGATGGCCTAGAGGGCCTGAATCTGCTTGTCCTGCTAAAATCATTCTCAGATCACTTATTTCTTCACATTTTTCTTTTTATTCTTCCTCACTTTCTTTGTCAGCTGATACAACTCTTCATCACTTAGGTCATCCAACAATTTGTATTTTCTTTGGGATCACATGTAAGCATGGCCTGCTGGTTGAAAGCCATGCACCAACAGTTAGGATGATTGAAGTGGGTACTGAGGAAAATTTTTTTTTTAGGTGTGTCTTCCTGGCAATGGAAGAGACCTCTACAAGTGGCATGATAAGTCAGCTGGGTATTTAAACTGAAGAAATTAGTTGAATCATGTGATGATCGAAGACCACTACAAGATTTTCAGATGATAATGGGAGCAGGTTAAGGGATTAAGACATGATTGGAAATGCTGATGAATTAAGTGTTTCTGTTTTAACAGTAGGATTAGAGACAAGGATAGAGAAGATTTTATATAAAGCAGAGGAAGAAAGTACAAAGGAGGAAGTAAGAAAAACAATAAAGCCCTTAAAGAATTGAAAAGTTGGGGATGTAGCCAGAGTGGTGAGTGAGATGGTGAAGAATGGATGTGAAACTGCAGTGGAAGCATGGAAAAGTGGTCATGTGTCTTTTTATTGAGCAAAGGGAGTAAATGTTCCTCTGGATATAGGGAAGGGGAGTAAAAGTAATTGTAAGAAAAAGAAAGGAATGTCTCCTTATCATACTTAACAAGGTGTCTAGTAGGATAGTGATTGTGTTGAAAGTATTAATGAACCTGTTATTAGTGAAGAACAAGGTGGCTTTAGGAAGAAACGAAAGTTTGTAGACTGAATTTGCGTGTTGCAGGTGTTAAACACAATTCTAGGGGAAACAAAAAAAAAGGTCTCTGCAGCATTTATTGATTTAGAAAAGGCACCTGATAAACTGAATAGGAAAGCTCTTTAGGAAGCTCTGGCTGTATATATTGTGCATAGAAGACTTTTGAATACTAAGATCTTTTACTGTGGAAGTAGTGCTTACTTACCACTTTGATTTCTTAATTCTTTTACCATATTTGTTGCCCCTTGTGTGTGTTTATGTTGGGAGAATACAGGGCAGTTGAGCAGTAAGTGTATGATGTCTGTCTTCACTGTGGCAGGTGCATTGTGGGCATGAAGGGACTTGGGGAATGTTGTTTCAGATGGGTGTATGTCTAGTGGGGTGGTATTTTAAGACTGAGTTAGAAGAGCAGTTGTTTGGTGCCTGTCAGGACATTTTAATTTTTATGTGTTTTGTCTGTGTTATGTTTGTTGGTGGTTGTAGGACGGGGGAGGATCTATGAGCATAGGTTGCTGAAGTGTGAGGTTGGGGTAAGCTTTTTATTTCTGCTTGGGGGCTTGTGTTATTTAAGGATTGGTGGGGGTGGGAGTGGTCTAATGCTGTTGCAGCGAAAGAGTGCTGAGCATAGAAATGAGTGGTGATCATATTGAACTGGAATTGTATTAGGAGGTTCTTTATTTGGCTTTGTAGATTCCGAGTGTTTATGATTGTTAGGCAGCCATTGACTGTTCTAAGTGCTCAGTTTTGTGTCGTTTGCAGCTTTGTTATGTTTGCTTCTGAGAGGGTGGAAGACCAGGCAGATGAGGTGCAGCTTAGGGTGGTATGGATGAGTTATTTGTAGAGGATGCAAAGGGATTATTTTTCTTGTCCAAACCTTGTGCCAGTTAGTGTTTTGAAGGCATTTAGTTTGTCTATTGTTTTTATGTTTTTTTTGTGGTGAGTGAATGTTGTTTGTGTCGTATGTGATGCCTAGAATAGTTTGAGTTTTTTCAGTGATAGTGTATTCAAGGTGATTGGAGGGTGTTAGTTGGATTCATATCTCTTTGGGGTTAGAAGAGTGATTGAAGACTTCTCTAGAGATGCAGGCATTGAGTTTTAATCGTGTAATGTAGTGCTGCATATTTAATGATGCTATAATGTGTTGATGTTGCAATTGTGAGGTCATCTGCATATAAGAGAACCTTCATAATGTGGTTTGCTGGGCGTAATAGGAGGTCCAGTTACATACTAGGATCATGATTACTTGGCCATGCTCAGCCA
Source organism: Panulirus argus (assembly GCA_038088735.1). Classification (NCBI taxonomy): domain Eukaryota; kingdom Metazoa; phylum Arthropoda; class Malacostraca; order Decapoda; family Palinuridae; genus Panulirus; species Panulirus argus. The sequence continues at coordinate 4,135 of JAYMFT010002008.1, read as the reverse complement.
GTCACTGCACTGCCCTATACTCAGAAAGAGCAGGGCTGGTTCATTCACTGTGTATACTATATGTGGGAACTTTTGGACATGTTTTTCATGTTATTAGTCAGTGATAGATATCTTCCATAATGGAATTGAGTTCACTGTATGTTGCAACCAAACAGCTCAGGAATACAGAAGAGTGGAAGAAAATGTAGGCCGCAAAGTTACAGAATCTTGGCATGGAGTACGAACACAGGTACACACAAAAGTGCATGGAGGAAAGGAAAAAAATTTCCCTCTTTGTGCATGCAAATTCAAGTATCCAGTTGTTTTTTCAAGATTTTTGTGTTTGGTAAGTACAATCTTCAAATTGCATACATTCAGAAGCAAGGGTTTATGTGTACAAAGTGAAATTAAACAGACAATCCCAACAAAGATTAACTTATAAATGAAGCATTTTTCAGTGAAAGTGTTACAAATTTTTTTGGAAAAGGGCTCACTATAGCATCCATGACTTAAGTAGAAGTCATGTGGGTATTGCCTGCATAAGTAAGAGGTCTGCTATTGGTGTTCCTCTCTCTGATAATAGAGGTAAGGTGCTTACTAACCATCAGTGAAATCTCTAGTACAAAACACAAAATTACTAATGCTTAAACAGTGAATTCTTAGTTATTTGTCTTAATTTTTGTATCAGTAAGTGTTTTGGAATGTATTACTATAAGATTTGTGAAATCTGTGAAATCTTTTAATGTTTTGAATCTTCAGTTAAAAGATGAGAGCATAATTATATTCCCTATTATTCATTGTGATTTTGAGTTTTTAAGTGATTGGTGCTTGAACATGCAAGAAGCTGGAAGGCATGCATAGGATAGAGTGAATTGGAGCAATGTGGTGTGTAGGGGTCGACATGCTGTCAGTGGACTGAACCAGGGTATGGGAAGAGGATAGGGGAACCATGCAAACATCTGCGAGACCAGGTTGTGGATAGAGGCTTTTGTTTCGGTGCATTGTGCACAACAGCTAAAGAATGGATGTGATTGAATATGGCCTTTTTTTGTCTATCCTTGGCACAGCATCAGTTATGTGAGAAATGGTGATTAAGTGTGAAAGAAATATTCATTGTGCTATAAAAGCTGTTGACATGTTCAATAATATGAAAAATTATTTGAGAATGGTTAGGTTTGCCTTTTCCCATGTTCAAATTGCCACTGTCATTGAAGGGAAAGAAGTGCAGTTATGTCAAAGACCTTTTTGCTTGAAATGAGTCCATTATCTCCCTGTTATTGAGCAAAGTGCAACTTTGAAGCTCTGGGAGCCCTATACAAGGGATCCTGGGGTTGTCTGATGATAATGATAAGTGACCATTGACAACTCAAGGGAGGGCCATTGTGGTATGTGTTTCTTTCTGTGGGCCACAAAGCTTTGGTATTCTTACCTTCTCATGTCTGTTGCTCCATCTATGACTTGCCCTATTTTAAAACACTCCTACCTTCTCATGTTTCTCCCTCCATGAAAGGCTGAAAGAACTGCAACTATATGGCCTGGAAAGAAGAAGAGAAAGATTTGATAATCTGTGCATAGCAACAAGTTGAAGTTATAAATGAAATTGTCTTAAATCTGAAGTCCTCTCAACAGGAAAGATATCGAGGTGTTAAGTCTTCAATAATACCATGGAACATACCAAAAAGTAATCAGGCAAAAATACACGATGCCCCAGCTAGGAAGCTAGAACAGTTATTCAGCATACTGTCAGGAGAAATAAGAAACTTATACGGAACAAGTATAGAAACATTTAAAAGAAAATTAGACATTGGTTGAAATCAATCCCAGATGAACCAAAAACTGATAACTATGTAATTTAGGGGCAGCTAAAAAGAATGATCTCATAAATTAAACTTCATGCTAACTCTGTCATTTTGGCAAAATCTCATCGTAGGTACCCATAGATAAGTAGGTACTCCAGCAATCGATAACCTACCCCTTTTTAAAAGGTGGGTTTTCCACTACCTCCCAAATTCTTGGATTCTTCGTCATCTTCTCTTCCTATTTCTTTATTTCTTTAACCTTACTTGTACTTCAGCTAAGACCTGGCATGTCAGAGGATTATTGTCTGTATCTGGAGCATTTGTCAAAAAACAAAAGATGGAGAGCAGAACCATAAGGTTTAATTTTGTGATAGCATTCTCTGTTTTGTAATGAACTAGGTACCATACCATCCTGCCACAGTTTCTTGTTTTATAGGGCTCCTGCAGTCCTCAGAAAGCCATTTGTGTCCATGTTTGAATTACAGTTTATAGATGTATTCGTCTTTGTGGGATGAATGAAGGACAATTGAGTATTAGTTGCTCAGATTCGTTTGTGTAAAATTTGAATTCTGGGCATCAGGGGGTCTTTTCATATACTGAATGGAGATGTGTAATTTTGGGGAAATGGATGCTCTGATGAGGAAGACAAGAGAGTGTAACTCTTACATGTCTAGGGACTGTAGTTTCAGATGGGTATATGTCTGGTAGGGTGAAGTTACAGAATGAGTTGGAGGTAGCTGTTTAGGGTGAGTATTGATCATTGTGATGTGAATGTGTTCTTTCAGGGTTGTGTTATGAAGGGAAGGGAGATATGTATGCTATAAGTATGAGGCAGGAATGAGCGTTTTAATTCTGCTTAAGCATAAGTTGTCTCTGAAGTGGCATGGGTAAGGGGGGTGGACTCTTCTTGTAGAGATACATGAAATAGATATAAGGCTAAAGTTGTTACTATTGGAAAATTTATTTGGTACTTAAGATACTGTATGTGTTCATTCTTTTACTGCCATAAGATGGTTTATTGATATCGTGCTCATGAATTCTTAAAATAAAGCATTTTTGCTTTCTTATTAAATCACTCTTAATCATTTGCTTCTCTCAGTTGGGTTTGATTGTATTTTAACATTTATAATTGTTTATGTCTGTTTCAGGCAACATTTTCAAGAGATGCTTTGGCTAAGCATATCTATGCAAAGTTGTTTGACTGGATTGTATCACAGATCAACAAATGCTTTGCAGCTCCAGCCAAACCATTCAGGTAAACTAGAAATGTTCCTATAAGGAAGTATGGTCATTGTGTTCCACTTTCAGATGTAAAGATATTTATAAACAGAATAGAAACAGCATGTCTCTAAACTTTTCCTTCATGCAAGATATGTCTCACAATTCTTCAGAGATAAATTTTTTTATATCTGTCTGTTTGTCTGTCTGTCTGTATATATCTTACTTAGCTTTACTTTGCCTACCACAGGGTCCCCTTCACTTGGGCTCCTGTGGAACTTAGGAAGCTGGCCACGTCCACCAGGCAGGAACGTAGGTCAAGAAGTGTGGTGATGCTTTTTTTTTTTTATGGGATGTGTATGCTGGACAATATAGGTGGAAGGGTTCATTGTGGAATTTGCACTTATGATATATTGAATTAATATTTGTTGTATTAAAGAGTTTAGTTGTGTCTAGGTTGCAGACAAGAAAGTGTAAATCATGCTCATCAGGGAGATTTAGTAATGGCTTGGTGTATATATGGTGGAATGTAGTATAACAACGAGTTCAGAATAGCATTTGTATTGTGCTTGTCCAGTATATGCAGTGAGAATATGGAGATCTGTAGGTATGGGGTCATTGTTGAAGTGTGAGGCAGGGGTGAGGTTTTCTTTGCAAGTTGTTCATGATTGATTATTTAGGGGTCTGGACAGGAGGAGCCTAGAGCTGTTGCAGGAATCAGCCGCCGAGCATATTGAGTTCGGACTATTATGGAAGCATATTTGATTCCATATGTTTATGTTGAGGATTTGTGGTTGGTAAGCAACTGGTAATTATTCTATGTATTCTGTTTAATGTTGTTTGCACTTTTATTATATTTGCTTTTGATTGGATGGATAACTACGCTAACAAGTTATAGTTTAGGGTGGTGCATGTGAATTACTTGCAGAAGATTTTAGGGATTCTTTTTCTTGTCTGAGTGTTCTTAGAGTGTTCTTAGGATTTTTAATTCACTTATGGCCTTTGTTTTTTGTTTGTGGTGATGGTCACGAGTATCACATGTATGTTGTATGTTTTACCATGTATCCCTGGGGATAGGGGAGAAAGAATACTTCCCTCGTATTCCCTGCGTGTCGTAAAAGGCGACTAAAAGGGGAGGG
>JAYMFT010001997.1:0-17343 GCA_038088735.1 Panulirus argus | reverse complement strand
TATATATATATATATATATATGCTTTCTTTTTTGCACATCGTGTTTATGCCTACTGGACTAATCTTTCAGAAATATTGATTTTAGAGCTGTTGTATGGTAATTACTTTTATAGATGATTTGCCTCTGCTGCTTTCCATATCAGTTGACCTACATTTTCAATAAACTTCTCCAGGATGGAATAATATGGCAGGATTTGAGACTTGCACGTTACTCCTTTATTCAAAATAAGAGCCGTGAAATGCCTGGCAAATACCATCCTATTATCCTCACATTGATTACAAATAAACTACTGTCGACAATTATTAGAGATAGAATCAAAGGCATACCTTGAACAACACAGTCTGATCAATAATACACAGCATGGCCGTAGAAGTCCCTGATCATGCCTTATAAACCTCTTGAATTTTATCATTAATTACTCAGTACCTATGAGAAAACTAAAGTGACAGAAATTATATTTCTGGACTTGCACAGGTCTAATGTCAGCAAATCCACTGTTGAACTCTCAGGATTTTTCACGTGTAGAGTATGATGTTTTTCTCCTGTCTGAGCTTTAGAGAGTACAACCACCAAGAGTTTAGTCATTTCCCATAGTTAACAGGGTCAGTGTTGCGTATGAAAAATCTGTTAACATTTTCTGACTGTTGTTTCACTTGCTCTGAAAGGTGATGTTATCACACAGTATTTGTGTTCAGGAGAATTTTACTACCATGAAGAGAAGCATATTTGGTTAAACCTCTTTTATCTTAAAAGTCATTGAAAACTAATCCACCTTCTTTTTAGAAGAGGCAACTCTTGTTGGTATGTTTGATAGGGAATACCAGCAAAAGAGACAACAGAGGGCCAGTTGATTCGTGTAGCTTATGTGTTTGGACGTGAATATAAATCTTTCTGTTCCTGTTCTAAATGGGTGAAGTATGGACAGAACAGTAAGAAGGCTTTCTCCCCACCTTCCACTTCCTCAGGCAATAACAGCCATCTGAAGAGAAGAATGAAAGTAAGACCATGCACTGGTGAAGGAATCCTGCATGGAATTTCACAGGAAAGAAAAAAGGAGAAATCCAGCCATAGGCACTCTTCTCACCCTCTGATGCACATCAATATATTATTAAGGTTTAGAATGATGTAAATGATTTTGTGGATATAAAATCATCAGATATTGATTGATTAGTTAAGATCATGGTGAGGTGCCTAAGGACTGGGAGAATGCATGCATACTGCCATTGTATAAAGGCAAGGGGGACAAAGATGAGTGTTTCAATTATAAAGGGTATAAAGATTGTTGAGTGGTGATTGAGAGGGCATTAGACTGGGTAGAAACAGTGTATTTTCAGAAGTGAGAGGATGTGTGGATCATGTCTGTGCAAAGAAGAATGTGTATGAAAAATATATAGAGAAACAGAAAGATTTGTATGTGGCATATGTAGATCCAGAGAAAACAAATGATAGGGTTGATATGAGATGCTTTGTGGAAGATGTTACACATAAATGGTATGGGAGGATAACTGTCAGAATCAGGAGTTTTATCCATTCCTCACCCACTCGCCTCACTTCATTTTCTCTCACCTATTGCCATTCTACACTCAATCTCTCCTGATATTTCTTCACACAAGTCTCTTATTGAATCTTACTTACTCTCACCACTCTCTTCTCCCCAACATTCTCTCTTCTTTTTTGAAAACAGTTACAAATCTTCACCTTCACCTCCTCAAGATAGTGATCAGACATCCCCTCTCAGCACATTTACATCCAAAAGTCTCTCTTTTGCATACCTATCAATTAATACATAATCTAACAATGCCTGTTGACCATCCCTCCTACTCACATTGGTTTACTTTTGAATATTTCTCTTTTTAAACCAGGTATTCCTAATCACCAGTCTTTTTCAGCACACAGATCCATGAGGTCTTCACCATTTCCATTCACCACAATGAATACCCCACGTGCACCAATTATACCCTCAACTGCCACATTACTCACCTTTGCATTTAAATCACTCATCACTAGTACCCGGTCTCGTACACCAAAACTGCTGACACACTTTTTTTTTATGTTGAAGGCTCCAGTCACAGACAAAGGTCCACATCAAGGCTGGGCCCTAATTGAAATATAGAGAATTGAGAAAGGGGAAAAAAAAGATGGAAAGTATTTACAAATTTTTGAGAGAGTGAAAGACCTGTCTCTTGAAATTAGCCAGGTCATAGTTACTGGGAAAGGCATGCGAAGGTTGAGAGTTCCAAAGCTTTGACTTGTTGGGAAAGAAGCAGTTATCAAAACGGCACACCCTTGAGTTGCCGATAGCCCCACAATAATCACATGATGCAGCAACTTGCCGAGTATTCCGTGGTCTAACTAGTGGTGGGGGCACACAAGCAGCCAGCTCTGTCGAGCAAAAGCCAAAGTAATACCTATAGAAGAAAGGAAAGTGAACCAACATTGTGGCGTAGGGCAAGGGGGTCAAGTTTGGAAGTTCGCTTGTGACAGTTTTAAGTCAGATCACTTTCGACTCGACTCTGTCAAGTAAGGAAGCAGAGCTAGAACCACCCCAAATGTGGGAGCAGTACTCCACACAAGGACGAATCAATCCCTTGTGTAAACAGAGCAACTGTTCAGAAGAGAAAAAGTTACAACATCTAAACAGGACACCCAGTTTCTTAGAGGAAGACTTAGCTATTCCCATATTGTGGGGTTTCCAAGAAAGATTGGATGTTACTCTCTACCTTCTCATGTCTTTCCCAATAACTGTGACATGGCTCATTTCAAGAGATAGGTTTTTCACTTTCTCAAAAACTCGTAAATACTTTCCGTCTTTTTTTCCCCTTTCTCAATTCTCTCTTTTGTCTGTGACAGGAGCTTTCAACATGAAAAAAAAAATGCTTGCATTATTCTAAAATTGGCATAAATCAAATACATACATAAATCAAATACATACATGTAAATTGAAAGGTACCTGTACTTACACCCAAAAGTTAAGGCCTTTTAAGTGCTATAAGAAGCTTCTAATAAGTCTGAACCTTGAAAGGTGGCATTTGTTGGCCTTTCATTGCCAAATTCTGGTACCCTTGGAGCCTCCCTTTGATCCTAAGGTACTGTTACTATAATCTGAGATCAACAGGTCACCTGTTCTGAATTTGTATAGTGAACTAAGTGTAATCTATTAGGTTGGAGTGACAGATGTTGGCGTCAAAACAGTTTTCAAAGCCAACATTCGACGAGTTAATACTTTTCCCAGATTCTGAAGCATCTATGCTGTAAGTTGTTTGATCTTTTGGTGCTATATGAAGCTGAAGCAAGTCTGAACCTTGGAAGGTGGACTTTGTTGGCCTTTAAAGTCACAGAAGAGGAGAGTAAGGGGATGATGCAATTACATCCTTTTGGAGAATAAGGGGATGATGTGATCACATCCTTTAGGAGATTAAGGGGATGATGTGATCGCATCCTTTAAGTTTTTATAACAGATTGACGACATGCACTGTGAACAGTCTTTGAGAGATATAGGGAAAAGCAGTCAGAGGACTTACCATGAAATTAAGCAATAAAATTGTTGAGGACGACATAAAGAGGTACTTTTTTATCCTAAAAATGGTGGGTGAATGGAATAAGATGATTGGTATGGTTAATGCAGACAGCATTCATAAATATAAAAAGTTGTATGATAGTACCGAATGTTCAAGATATGGGGCCTCTGAGTGTAAAACTCCCTCCTTGTACAGTGCAAATAGGTAGTTACACATACACATGAGTTAAGGTGCATGTAGACCTAGTGAATGAACATGAACAGGTGTGAACGAACACTAGCAAGTGAGCATTCACTAGCAATTGATACTATGCTCATAGATGCTTGAGTGGATTCGGTCATGGTTGCTTGAATTTATTCATGTTCTGAGAAGAGATAGAATTAATAAAGGATGGAAGATTGTCACTGCTTACAGTCATGTAAAGAAATGTATAGGGAAGAATGGTAACTGAAAGTGCAGGATTCACTGCCAATATCCATCTGTGTGATGCTAACTAGGAGTTAATTTTCTTCTTAACTTCGGCCACATCAACATGAAACACTTTATATATTCCCAGGCATTGCTCTTCTTTTACGATCTTGTTTGGTGTACCCTGAGTATCCACAATATTGGGTTCTCATATTAGGGTTCTTTCAGTTTTAATGCAACATTGCTTGCCCATTCCATTGTACTTGCAGCAGGAACACATATGAACAACTTATTGATGTCCAGACCTTCCAAGCAATAATAAATTCATCTTTTTATGTACTGACAACCATTGGAACATGATTCATATGTGCTCTTTTATGTTCAGTTGTGCTCAAACACCTGTCCATACACAGTGAAAAACATTTGCCTTTCTTTATTTACTAGTACTTGTTTGTGTTCATATGCTAGATTTGGATGCACCTTCACTGAACTCCTCATGCTTGAGGTTACACCACAAGTGAAATGTCACCTTTAGTGAGACTGTATCATTGTCAGTGACAAAAGTGAAGCACAGTCTTAGAGCTGCAGGAGTTCCTGAATAGGGGATCCTGGGGTTATATTCCCAGGATCTCATTGTGAAAGGGGACCTGGAGTTGAATAATTCTAATGATAATGATAATAACGATAATATTTTTTTTTCCATACAAATTTGCCTTTTCCTGCGTCAGCGAGGTAGCGTTAAGAACAGAGGACTGAGCCTTAGAGGGAAAATCCTCACTTGGTCCCTTCTCTGTTCCTTTTTTGGAAAAGCAGAAACTGGAGGGGAGGATTTCCAGCCCCCCGCTCCCTCCCCTTTTAGTCGCCTTTTACGACACACAGGGAATACGAGGGAAGAATTCTTTCTCCCCTATCCCCAGGGATAATATATATATATATATATCTTAGATTAATTTGTGCTTCTGAAGTTTGTTTATCAACTTTAAATAAACACAAATAATTAAGAGAGAAGGTTCAAAGGAGTGCAACAAAGTTGGTACTGGAAATGAAAAAGCTAAGTAACAAGAAAAGGCTTGTAGCCATAAATATGTCCACCCTGGAAAAGAGAAGAAGAGGAGACTTGATTACAGCCTTCAAGTTTCTGAACCACTTTGATAATTTTGACAGTGATCACTTCTTCAAGATTCCATTGTAAAACAACCAAGTGCAAAGCAGTCCTTTTTTTAATAGCAAGGTAGAGAATAAATTGAATAAACAAAATAAAGTTGTGAATGTAGATGTTATACAGAAGTTGCAAAGGTTTTAGTTATGAGGTTACAAAATTGGGCTCCATGAATGTAGAAATCCCCCATATATTGTACATGAGTAATTATAGGGGAGGGAAATTTGCAGGAGGCACACACGGAGAAAGGATGGACTGTGAGTAATACACTATGGAGGGAAGCATAAGGGACAGACATACTGCTGGATCATATTTGATGTGTTCTAAGATTTTAGGGACTGTCATATAAACATAAGCTTTGCTACTTTAATTTGAATTTATTGGTGTTAAGCAGGAAGTAAACTATTTGTAGAGTAAGGGAAAAACTCTCATAGTGCTTACATTTTTTTTACAGAATAGGCTGTAGGTATAAAACAAATACTCACAGACAGTATTCAGAAAACATATCATACATCTTATGAGATTCTTGCAAAGTGGACGTTCGATAGAAAACTATTATATAGTGTAAATTTATATGAACATATTATACATTTTCTGTTCATTCTACATATTCTCAACAAATAATTGTACAGAAAAAACACAGGAAATGAGCATATTTCATGTGTATTTGTTAAAGAAAGAATATATGAGTTGTGCATAATGTGGTTTATCAACCAGGTTAGCTCTATATGTTAAACTGTGTGGGGCTAGAAATGTGGATAAAGGAAGTACGAGGATAAAAGTACAATAAGAGAAGAGATAAGGAAAGAGAGAACATATGTCCTCTCTTGTTTTGAACCAGTGAAACATCTGTATCAATGAACATGTGAAACATCTCAGAATGGGGAAATAATAAGCTGGTTAGATTTAATAATTCTAAAATGTAGTTTTTCCCTATATCCCCTTTTAAGTATCACTTGTTTCCCTCTGTTCAGTTTAAAAACACCTCAGTTCAACCTTGTAATGATGTAAACCTGTTGGGCACAATTACATCCACTACTCTGTCTTGGAAACCTAACATGATCAACATCACAAAGTTTGAATCATAAAAGCTAGGGTTATTGTATAGGTGACTTAATTATATTTCTTATGATTATCTATTCGTGTATTACAGACAGGGAGTTTTACACTTGTGGAGTCACATATCTTGAACTTTCTCTACTCTCATGCAACTTCTTAAATTTATTTTATGCTGTCAACATTTGTAGTCTCATCACTTGTTTTTATTACATTTATCCACTACTCTTATACTATAAATGTACTCCATATCTTTTCTAACAAGTTTCGTGCATAATTTGATCTAATGGTCTCCAGTTGTTCCATCCTTGTTTCTTACAAAGAACTGTTCACTGTCTGTGTCATCAAGTGGGTTACTCTTCTCTCTTCCATGGTGGTCAAATTTAACTCAGATGTCTTAATTTTCATACCAACTTTGTTGCCATCCTCAGGACCTTTTCTTATTAGTTCTTCATGTTCTTAAGCATATTTTCATTTTGGTCTTGTGGTATGTGAGCAACTATTTCATATCTACATGGGTTTTATTGCCTTAGTGTGGAATACTGTTCATATACCTGGGTTGGTTCTTTGTCCACTTCTCTATTTGTAGGATTGGAATCAAAAGCCTTCATTGTCATTAATTCTCCAGGCATCATCTTTCTTCAGCCATTCCTTTCTCTATGCCGTAGTGTTGCTGCTGTGTCTGTTCTACAGGCATTATTTTAGCCACTGCTCTCGTTAGCTGTCAGCACGTGTTTCTGCCACTAAGGCTTGGATCCAGGGCATATGTCTAGCTGCTGCTTCATACAGTTTTTGTGTAGAGACTGGCTGCTTGAGGATTCACAGCTAAGTTGTGGCTTCATACAGTTTTTGTGTAGAGACTGGCTGCATGAAGATTCACAGCTAAGTTGTGGGATTCCCTTCTTCATTTCGATGTTCCCTCTTCCCATAACCTTTTTGTTTTTAAGATTCATGTCTGCAAAGACCTGCAGAGCACTGATCACATTTAACATTTTTTCGTATACTCTTTAACCTTTCACTCAAGATAGCCTTGATTAGGGCATGTTTTGTCCATGCCTTGTTGGTCATTACAAAAAAAGACCAATAAAGCTCTTAAAGATGGGAAAGGCTTCGGGTATATCTGGAAAGTGTTGATGGAATCATGAAAAAATGGTCAGGTGCATGGTGAGAGGACTAAGATAGTACTTATTCAGCTATATAAAGGAAAGAGGAGTAAAGGTCAGTGTAGAAATTATTGAGGAATAAATCTACTCAGCATATTTGGCAAGTTGTGTAAGAGTGTAGTGATTGTGTTTAAAGAATTAGTAAACTGCATGATGGTAAGGAACAAGAAAGGCTTATGAAAGGAAATGGTTGTAAACATCAGATTTATGCATTAAGACAAGTAATGGAGATAGTTTTAAAGGAAAAAGGTATATGCAATATTTAAATATTTAGAAAAGGCACCTTTCTGGTGTGGGAATGTGTTGCTAATCTTGACACATTCATGGGCTGCCTGGGGTTGAGCTTGCATGGGTTTGAATCCTATCTTCAGCAGTTGGTCCACAGTCAACCCAGTTCTTCCTCCCTTTGGGGCTGGTCAATAAAATGGGTACTTGGCTTACGCTCTGGATGTCACCCATCACTTCAACACTACAAACGCTGTTTCAACATATCCCAAGACCCATCATTCCATGATGAAACTACCATTAAAAGACACTGAGCACTTACTACTCAGTTGCCCTGCACTCTACACATAGATGCCCACAGAACATCACAACACTTTATAGCTTGTGGCCCTGACTGGTGGATATGGCCAGCTTACTGAGTGCTGCAGGAGCATCTAATGGGTAGAAGGGATTCCTGGGGCAGGAAGTAAGTACACCCATCCCTTGCTCTATACAGGGATTGTGTTCTGTGAAAAACACACACAGAGAGAAATTGCATACAGCAAACCAATAAACACACAGACAAAAATGGGATGTGTGCAACAGCTTTGTGGTCAGCATTGGTGGATTCTCCCATTCCCTTCACATTATATAGCATCTGATGTCGAATAAACTGATGTAGCCATCCTTTACTTGCTTGAAATGACTGGCTCAGTTACATTGTCTTCTTTACAAAAACACTCATAAATATCCAGAGCTTTAGACCTGAGCTGAAGGTCACTAAGGCTGCTTTTCTTCTTCATCTGATGCACTGCATATAAAAGAGCATTTTCTCCATCTGCATAAATGGATTTCTAACCCTTTTGTTTACCTTGGCAGACAGTGAAGTGAAGTGGATCACAGCACTTTAAATTTTCTGAGCATTCTCCCTTATGTTGCGACTTGTAGATTCACTTAGGTTGTAAGCACGCTCAAGTGCTGATGCTCCCTTACCAGCATCAATGCTTCACAAGACTTCTAGCTTTGTTTCTATGTTCAGAGAAGTTCTCTTCTATTTCACTCCTTGTTCTTGGACAGATGTTGTTGGATGTTTGGAAGCCATATTAACTAATGCAAATACATTGGGTTGCAAAAGAATCACATTAGAAGGAACATCCAAATCGCACAAATAGCACAGATCCACACATGATGGTTAACTGCTGATGGGAACTGGGTGTGCTTCACTCAGGACCGTTGCTTACCCACCCACCATTGCTTGCTGAAGTTTTGGTGCATGTTCTACCATGCTGATGCTTTCTCATCAGCATCATCATGTCATTAGATTTCTAGCTTCGTTTCTAAGGTCAGAGAGGCTCTTTTCCGTTGAACTACTGGCTTTAGAGAACTGGAAGATGTTATTGGATGTGTGGATGCCACATTAACAAACATAAACTCAAAGGGTTGAAGGAAAATCACATTAGTAGATATATTCAAATTGCACAAGTAGCACAAATCCACACATAATGGTGATAACTGTAAGACTGACCTGCTGCCGGGAATGTGGCTTGCCTGACTCAGGACCCACGCTTACTGCACCTGCCAACCCTCACTGAAGTTTTGGTACACTTTCTACTGCATACAAAACTGCATAGTAGCAAATTTTGACCACATAAAAGAGGGAGTGGTAGAATATAGGAAGTAGGTTCCATGCATAATGGTGAAATCACATCAATTGATCCCGCATAAAGTGATTACTGGATGTATAGGTGTTACTGGGTTCTACCTCCAAGAGGTTGCTATGCAAGTGAAAAGTCACCTTTGACTGAGGTTGTATTATTGGAAGTACTGTCTCGAAAAAGAACACTTCAATTCTACAGTTTAGTCTTTTCCTATATGACCTTCTATTGCCTCAGGCATACCTCATCATGGAGGTCTTATCTTATGCATACAACCTCACAATTACATCACAACGCCATAACACCGCAGTAGCACCATCAGACATGCAGCACTACTTACACAATTATAACAGTGGCTCACCATGAACAGAATGTTTGCATCTCTGCAGAAGTCATCAGTCATTCTTTTAACCCTAGTTGAACATGAATACAGCTCACATGCTCCATTCACTTTGAATGGACAGTTATTCTAGGCATTACATACAACAAACATGCCATTCATTCCCCACATCAGTAACATCAACACAAAAGCATCACACAAAATGAATGTCCCCAGAGCACTAACTTGCATCAGATTTGGATGAGAATAAGAATTCTTCAACATCCTCTGCAAAGAATTTTTCCTCTTAACTCTAAACTATGTTTCACATGCCTGGTCTTCCCCACTTCCACTCTCTTACAAGTAAATATAACAAAGCTGCAAACCACACAAAATAGGGCCCTCAGAGCTCTCACTGGCTGCCTAGCAACCACGGACACACAACACCTTCTCGACGAAATGAAAATCCTCCCAATACAGTCCCACCTTAACATGCTCAGCTCTCATATGTATGCAACAGCACAAGACCCCCCCCAACAACAACAACAACAACTCTCTAACTAACCAGAACCCCCACAGAACACTAACTTGCATCAGATTTGGACAAGAAAAAGAATCCCTCAACATCCTCTGTAAGCAATTTATCCTCTTAACTTTCAACTATGCTTCACCTGCCAAGTCTTCCACTCTCTTACAAGCAGATATAACAAAGCTACAAACCACACAAAATAAGGTTCTCAGAGCAATCACTGGCTGCCTAGCAATCACAGACACAACACTTCCACAATGAAATAAACATCCTTCTGATACAGTCCCACCTTAACATGCTCAGCTCTCATTTCAGTGCAACAGCAGAGACCCCTTCCTCCCTAATAGTTTAACTAACCACCAACCCCCATGTCAAAATAAAAAGCTTACCTCTGCCTCATACTGCATTTCCTCTTCTCACAGGTCCCCCGTTCCAACAAGTATAGCACAGACAAAACTCAGACATGCTGAAGTAATCAGACAATCAATAAACAATCAACCTCCCAACACAGTCTTAAAGTCCCTCCCATTAGATGCATACCCATCAGAAACCACACTCCCCAGACAAACCTGAATCACACTTTCCCGTCTACGGTCTGGACATCACCATCTTTCCAGCATAACAAATACTGTTTCAACATAACCTATGACCCTTCATGCCCATGATGCAACTCCCATGAACAAGACACTGAGCTCCGACTATGCAATTACCTTGAACTCTCTACACATAGATACACGCACACCATCATATCACTTCTTGACCTAGATCGTGCAATCTCACTTTTCTTCATCTACAGCCAAAGCAACAAAAAAACACATACTACAAGGGTGCAGAGAGAAATATTACCCAAAATTTTCCATGTAATTTACACACCTCATAATGCAAAGAAACCATTCACCATCAACAGAAATCAGAAAACAAATCCACTCTAAATAACATGATCATGAGCCTAATCATTGAAAGACAGTCTGAAAACTGGCACTCATTCCTCAGCATGAAGAACCACAAGACTCACAGCATCCAACTATGGTGCACATTAAAGAAGATCCACTTAAATTTATTGCAAAAATTCAGCCCTCATTTATGAAGCACTCTTGACCCATTCCAGGGTAATTCCTTCTTCCAGAGAACAATTATATATACTCATTAGACACAACTCAGTAATTAGTGACAAACCAACCTCACCCCAAAATAGGAAAGTCATAAAAAACTTCCTCAAAATCCAACGAGAAACAACTGCCCAGCCACTTGTCACCCCCACTGATATGGTATGAGCATTGTAAGTAAAACTTTAAAGAATTCTAGCCCTCTTGACCCAATCTATGGATCGGACTCACATAAAACATCATGGCCCAATTCCAGTCCAAGTACGTACAGATATCTTCTACCACTCTTTGCTACACAACAAAATTCCTAACATCTGCAAACTTGCCAACATAATACCTACCAGTCCTAAAACCTTCCAAACCACCCAACTCCCCCCTCACCCTACAGTCTAATATCACTTCTATCCTCAGTATCCAAACTCTAATAAAAATGTAAAACAGTCAAACAAAACTTCCCACTCTCACCCAACCAGCATGTCTACATACCCAAACACTCTAACACCATGCTATACTTTGACTGCATACATCATAACATAGATGTATTCAACTAGCTACAACCCCATTCTACACAGAACTAGTGGCAATAGACATCAGCAGAACATATGACACTGTTTCCCAACACATCCTCACACAAAGTTGTCTGATACCACCTTTCACAACAGTGACAAAAAGTGTTTGGTCAGTTAGATAGCCAGCAGCCATGCCGCAGTCATCCACAATGGCTTCTCTAAAACACATTAACTCCACTATGGAGTTTCCCCTGAAGCAAGTCTTTTTTTCAACTTGCTTCAGTCTCTTCCTACACAATACCCCAGTACCTCCAGCAAACCTCAGCATGAAGATCCTTTCTTATGTGGATGACCTTACATCACAACACCCTAACACCACTGGAACAGTATCAAACATGCACATTACAAAAAATATCTGCATGCCCAGAAATCTTCAGTCACCCTTTTAACACCAGTTCATACCCTCCAGTCACACCTTGAATTGACAGTCAATCCCACTAAACAAAATGCCAACCATTCTAAACATCACATACAGCAAACACATGATATTCACTCCCTACACCAATAACATCAGCACCAAAGCAACACACAAGTTAAATGCCCTCAGAACTCTCACTGGCACCAGATTTGGACAAGAAAAATGAATCCTTCAACATCTTATACAAGCAAATCATCCACTCCACTTCAAAATATGCCTCACCTGTTAGTTTTCCACCCTCTCTAAAGCAAATACATCAAAACTGCCAGCCACACAAAATAATGCGCTCAGAGCAATTACTGGATGCTTAACTACCAGAAATACTCAACACCTACACAGTGAAACATAGAACCACCCATTACAATCTCACCTTAACTTATTCTTTGCAACAGCACTGGATCCCTCCCAACCAAACCATTCTATAACTAACCACCAATCTCCAAATAAAAGTAGAAAGCTTACTCCTGCCTCACACTTTCCTAACCTCCATTCACAGGTCTCCTCACCTTCACCAAATATAATGTTGACAGAATACATACACACAGAAATAACCCAACAGGAACTTATCAACTAACCTCCCATCTCACCAAAAGTCCAGCACACCAGACATACACCCATCGGAAACTAACTAACTAACAAACAAACTAACTAACTAACTAACTAACTAACTAACTAACTAACTGACAAACTGACTGACTGACTGACTAACTGACTTACTAAATAACAAACGAATTAACTCACTAACTAACTACATAACTAACTTACTAAATAACAAACAAATTAACTCACTAACTATCTAACTAACTAACTGAAATAAATTGTGGAAAAAAAAATTACATCTCTTGATAAGCTGGGAGAGTTAACCTTACCTCCTCTTACTCTCACACCTCTCACACCCCTCTCCCTCTCTCCTCTCATCACCTCCTGTTCCGCACACCCACTTCATCTCTCTCACTCGCTCCTCTCCCCTACCTATTTGTATGGAATGAAGTATCACCATTAGATGCTGTCAGAGCAATTACTATAAACTACCACTTGGTATCGTTAAGAGTGAACAACTACCATTATATGTTGTTAAAGCTAACAACTATCATTAGATATTGTTAAAACTAACAACAATTGTTAGATATTGTTGGTGCTAACCACTGTCATTAGATACTGTTAAAGCTAACAACTACCATTGGATATTGTTAAAGCTAACAGTTACCATTAGATACTGAGAAGGCAAACATTTATTACCAATAAATATCATTAATGTGAACATCTCCGATTAGATTCCGTGAATGCAAACGTTCTCAATAAATTAGAATCACAGCTGAACAAATAATAATTTAATTACATTAGTATCCGGTGAATAAGGCTTTAGCAAATTGACATTATAACATGCACGTATTCATTTATTCATTTTTTTTTCTTTTTCACTAAACGGCTGAAGAAGTCTTTCATCCACAGAGAATTCCGGCAGCTGAGATTAAATCAGAGAGTGTTTTCCAATTTTCCTTTCCTATAGAATTCCAGTGTCAGTATACCTTTTTCCGTACTGCACTATGCCCCTTTATGGCCGGAGGTGATGGTGAGTGGGGAGGAGCCTTCAGATTTATTGTCTTGTCTCCATCTATAGCTTTGGGTGGGGAAGGAGCCTTCTGCTTTACTATCCTGTCTCCATCTATATAGATAAGGAACGTAGGATATTATCACTGTCCTCCAGCAGGTAACCTCACCACAGACCATCAGGAATTCCATTGTCAGTCCTTTCCCAAAGTAGTCTCCCTCGCATGTCTCCACCATCTCTCCTCCATCTCTCCCTCACATGTCTCCACCATCTCTCCTCCATCTCTCCCTCACATGTCTCCATCATCTCTCCTCCATCTCTCCCTCACATGTCTCCACCATCTCTCCTCCACCTCTCCCTTGCATCTCCCACACTCCTCCCCAGTGCTATATGGCCCCCATCATCTATGATGATGGGAGCCCTCTCTCCCTTCAGAAATCCGAGGCAGCGATGATCTCACACCAAGATAAGCCGAGATGAGCCGAGATGAGCAGACCTCAATTATGTGAGATTGCTTGTCTCACGGAGCGGAGCAGATTGGCCGGAGGAAACATCATCATCTCTCTCTCTCTCTCTCTCTCTCTCTCTCTCTCTCTCTCTCTCTCTCTCTCTCACTCACTTATAGGTCTGGATACTGGCGTTGCACGGGTCTGGAAAGCCAGTATACTGTGCAACTGGGGAGAGAAGTGTTGCAGGCCTGGAAGACACAGGACTGTCTTGGTGGGTTTAGAAAAGCTTATAATAGTGTTTTGTAGTTTCTGGAAGATTCGTGTTTGGAGGCCTGGAAGAGGTGTATTTTCGTAGGGTCTGGAATACAGTGTTGTTGTAGATCTGGAAACCAATTTTTGAGTGACGCATTTGAGTCATTTTTTCTAAAATTATCCACACCAAGAAAATTCGACATTTATAAACGATCTTTTTTTTCTGTCGTTTATTCTTAAAAGAATGCAAAAATTATACGTTTTTTTTTTCAGAATCATCCTCCCTCCGCCACCATCATACGTCCAATATTTTTTTTTTCCTATGATATTACAAGGTGGTTGTTTTCCCTTCCCGCCATCGTCTTAAGAACTTAATTTCGGACGCCCGAGCCGCAGACGAACGACAGTGCGTCTGCAGACTGATAGGCCCCACACATTTTCTCCCTGGGAATAAAAAAATATATATAAAAAAAAAGGAAACGATGACTATAAAACTTTCCCCTTACCCCTTTGCCCTTACAACCCCTTTCCCCCTTACAGCCCCTTTGCCCATCGCACCGATGAATCCCCTTTGTCTTCGTCCTGGAATATAAATACCCATATTTTCTTTCCTCCCCGTTTTCTGGAACAATATGGCTGCCCGTCGAAGTAGCTCATCAGGCAAGTACTGGAAGTGGATATATTCCCCTTTCCCTATCGCTGGAAAGGGGAGGGAAGAGATGGGACTTACAATTTCATTTTTATTTTTTCATATTTTCTGTAAACAGTCTGGGACGTAGGGTTCATTTTATTCCTCTTTATTTTACAAAATGTTGTTGTTCAAGAAGTATTGTTTTTGTTTTTTTTTTACAAAAGGGGTTGTTGTATGAGAAGCAAAGGCTTGGCTTGGATAGATCGTCACTAGAAGGGAAAATCTGTTGCTTCTCTTTGTAAAGATAAACGAGAAGAGACGCATTTACCTCGTTCTGAGGCGTTCAATTTGTACGTTCGTGAGTTCATTGAGATGGTGAATATCATCTGATATCTGAGATAATTTTCCCGTGTGAAAATATTTGTATGTGTGTGTGTGTGTGTGTGTGTCATTTCATTTCATTTACTTTCTATTTCTTGTTTTTATTTTCTGTTCCATTTTTTTTATATCACTTCTCGTTTTTCGGTGTTTCTTTATTCCTTTTTTCGCTTCCGAGGCTTCCAGTTACACACACACACACACACCAACTCTGATGGAAGCGGCGCCTTTAATAGTGAAATGAAAGTGTTGGGGAGGAAGAGGGAGAAGGGAAGGGGTGATAACGGGGAGGAAAAAAGAAATAGACTGGAAAAAACATGAGGGCACGTGAAGGACACATGGAGAGAAAGACGAAGTATTTAGTTGCGTGATTTAGAATTGAATTTAAGACCAGAAGTCCTGACACGGTGGGTGTATGAGATGGTTCCAGGCCTCGCTTCAACATTCCTTCGTCAGGAGGGTAGTACTGCCCTGGGTCCGCTGCTGCCTAATGCAGCCTACTGACACGGTGGTTGTATAAGATGGTTCCAGGCATCACTCAAGGAGAGGTAGTACTTCCTCGGTTAGAGAGAGAGGGAGGAGACGTGCTGCCCCACGCTGGAGAGATGGATTTGCTATTCCATGCAGACGACGGAGCTTTAGTTCCAGAAAGTCTTGAGTTGCTTGAGGGAACGACGCAAGACTGGAACCACTCACCCACACACACACACACACACACACACACACACACACACGAACACACAACAAACTATAGATCAGAGACGAGACTTCAAGAGAAAGAATAATTGACCTGATGACAGACTAGACCAAATTGGCCAGCCACGAATGAATGTACGTACAACAGAATGAATATTTTTGAAATATCTTGTTGTGATATTACACGCAAGGATACAGTTACAAGCGAAATACGAAAAAAAAAAGCTGAAATCAGTCAGAGTAAGACAGGAGCAGTTTATCCACAGGTAGCTGAGAATACCGGTCAAAAAGTTAGGGATGTGGAGGGCCGAATTATTAACAATTTTGTTGTAGTGTAGCGAGACTTGGGTATCGACGGGGAGGGGGATGAAGTCCGTCCCGCACTCTACCCAGCTGTTCATCCTCCCTTCTGATGTGAGTCTATTTGATGCTAACCCTCATACCTCTGATACCAGAGAGAGACGGGAAAATATATACATCTCCCTTGACATGGACGAGTGAAGAGGATGATACCATCCAGGCGTTTGAAGGAAATATATGATTGGTGTCCAGTGGTTTCCAGACACAAGAAGATCCCTGGAAAGGACAAGGGCGTGGTATTCGATCCCTGGAAAGGATAAGGACATAGAACTTGATCCCTGGAAAGGCCAGGGACATGGTATTCGATTCCAGGAAAGAACAAGGACATGGAATTTGATCCCTGGAAAGGACAAGAACATGGTATTCGATTCCAGGAAAGAACAAGGACATGGAATTTGATCCCTGGAAAGGACAAGAACATGGTATTCGATCCCTAGTAAGGACAAGTACATAGTATTCGATCCTCGAGAGGACAAGAACTCCAGATCCATCGAATTCCCTCTCACGGCATATGCAGGAAAAATGTTTCATCTCCTTTGAAAGAGAGAGAGAGAGAGAGAGAGATGAAAGCCACATCCCAGAGTGGGTGATGTAGGAGGAGGACGCACATGTAGCAGGCGCTGTCGTGCCGAAGTACAATGGCACCGGTGGCTCCAGAGGACGCAGCCGAAGCGCGGGTGCTCCTGCAGCAGAAGGCTTTGGGGTGGACGAGTCTCTCTCTCTGTATCTAGTCCGCGTTTGATGTCGGGCTTGGGTGAAGTCCCTACTGAGTAGCGGGACTGATTCTGAGGGATACCTCAGAAACAATGCTTTTCAGGCGTGTATAAATATTTACGTATGTTCGTATGTTTGTGTGTGTGTATATATATATATATATATATATATATATATATATATATATATATATATATATATATATA
>JAYMFT010001986.1:0-17344 GCA_038088735.1 Panulirus argus | reverse complement strand
TGTGTGTGTGTGTGTGTGTGTGTGTGTGTGTGTGTGTGTGTGTGTGTGTGTGTGTGTGTGTGTTGTGTGTGTGTGTGGAGACAACAAAAATCAACCAGTTATTTTCTTGGGATTCCTGTGTGTGTGTGTGTGTGTGTGTGTGTGTGTTGGGGGGGGGGGAGGGGAGGGGAGAAGTCCTCACCTCTCCTGCGAAGGAACATCTCAGGTTCACAGGTCACAAGCTTTTGGGATGTTTTTTTGAGGCGGTGCTGTTGATACACGCGGAAGGCCATGTGAGTACGGAGAGAGCGGGCACACACCTACATCTTGAAGGAAATGGATCCCTTAGCTTAAACCCGTCTTCATCTATGCGGATTCGTAGCACAGGATCATATCACGGGTGCTTTAGCGGGTGACCTCGTCGTAGACCATCTGGTCTTCTGTTCGTCTTATGCCTTTCCCACGTGCTACAGACTTAGTGCGAAAAGGCCCGTCGTTTGTGGCACGACGGCTTAGAGTATCGACTTCTGTGTACGAAACAGTGGTTCGACTCCCCCTCCCTCCCTCCCGGCTCTGATGGCCTCGGGTCTACTCATGACGATACGTTCCCACACGTGTCCTTGTTTGCCCGATCGTTAAGACCAAGTATTCGCTAATGGTCCTCGCCCAAGGTCTTAGAGGTTTATGCCCGCATCGAATGATATGAATTCTTTTTGTTGATGAGGAATGATGCAGGAACCAGTTTGTGGCGTATTGACGCACGTCTCTCTGTGGCAAGAGACGCCTTGCTAATGTGTGGGTGTGTGAGTCTGGGTCTTTGTAGTATTCGCCTCAGACATCACGACGGTAACAGACTGCACCGTGTTTTGATTTTCTTTAAATTCTTCCAGGCTGCCACTTCATTTCTGGAATTTTGCTTCTGGGCGCTGCATTTTTTCTTCTACCTGTACTGCAAGATGGCTGACCCATACCATTGCAAAAGAGGAGAATGCTCGACTCCGGCCTGGAGGCAAGAAAATTTAGTTACGCGTGAGATTTCCAGGCGTTCTGGGCGCTAACTGCAATGCAACATCGCAACAACGCCTCGCCTCGATCAAGGACCGAGAATGCTTCACGAACCTTGCCAATTCCGTGGCCAGACGTCTGCAGGTGTTAGTCAAGAACAGAGGGGAGATGACAGTCTAATAAAATGTACGTAAGTGTGACACTGCCTTTGAAGATGTATGTAGGGAGGACAAGGTGTTTTGCTGACACTAATAAGTGTACTATCTTTTTTTTTTTTTAAGGGGGGGGGAGGTTGTGATGGGGGGCTTTAGATCTATCAAACTTACCAGGGTCGTTACGGCCGTCAACGTCGTCATGACCACCAACGGAAAAAATTGTGAACAACACCTTCAATTCAAAAATTGTCAGCACTTACAGCACCACATCCACCTCACACACTCTTCGTTAGTGGTGCCTTTAATTCGCGAAGGTTGGTCGTTTGGGCTTGAGTAAGAGCTCCCCAGCTGCCCTGGGACGCTGATGAAAAAAAAGGCCGTCGACATCAGGCTCTACAGCCACCAACCTAATATTCTTCAACGTCCCCTCAACAGAGGATGATTCCTAGGCAACATCCACTTCACGGCCGTATGTATGGCCTACAAACCCACGCACGAAGGTTGGTTATTTCGGCTAAGAGCATTTCAGCTGCTAAACTCGCCCTGTGCCGTGAAGGTCAAGATTCTCGCACCATCCAAAATCCTTCGGCGCCTCCTCCTGTTATTACAAATAGTCATGAGATCACAAAATGCCTCGTTATATGCCCCCCCCCCCTCATATTTTTCACACATAGCGAAGAACGGTGGCAAATAATTTTTCAACCAAGTACGAACTGGAATAATCAAAATATGTAAGATTCTAACGTAGAATCGATATCTAAACTAAATACATAATTCCAAAAACTAAAAATCTATGACATAAACAAAGACATAAAAACCTTGAGGAGACGACAGGCAGGTATTCTGGGAAATACCAAGCAAAACAACACTGATTTTTTTTTTCTTCCTATCACTCCCCCACCTGAAAATGGGCGCCTCGCCAGCTACATACTATTATGGCTGGGAAGTCCCAGGGAACTGACCGGGTTGGGAGGTGTAGCAGGTGGTTGGGGGGGGGGGGAGAGGATTTGGGGGAGGGGAGGTAGCGAGGGACCCGGGCGGGGGAGGGGGCAGGAGGGGGGGGTTCGTGAAGGCCGGTCCGTTCGGAGCCGGGAACTGTCATGGCGGAGCAGTTTCCTGCTGTTCTTCGCTATCTCGCGAGGAGCGAGGGGTCGATCTCGTTGCTCCTTGACGCTGCCGCTGACGGAAGTTGGTCGTGGTGGCGGTGGTTTCCGCGTAGCTCCGTCCGCCGACGAGGGAAGGCAGGTTCTTGCTGTTGATCTTGGCGCTGTGCTGACGGCGGGGGGTAGGTTGATGCTCCTGACGCGGTGCTGACGAGGCATTTTGTCGTTCCTGAAGTTATGCTGACGAGGCAGGTTGTTACTCCTGTCGGTGCAAAAAATCTGTTTTCCCTTTGTCACTGCACGCCTACTGACGCGGCCACGTACTGCTCCTGATTCTATGCTGACAAGGCCTACGCTGTTGCTCCTGACAATGCTGACGACATCCTCGCACTTTCTTACATGCAGTAAGTGTACTTAATCTATAACGACCTAAAAAAAAAATCATGAGCCAAGACTCCTATATACATTATGAAATATAAAGCATACATCCTAGGTACTTTATACATTAAAAACGCAAGATTAGGCATACTCCCTAGGGTACTGTATACATCAAATAATACAAGATTAGGCACACACACTAGGGTACTGTATACATCAAATAATACAAGATTAGGCATACATCCTAGGGTACTGTTTACATCAAATAATACAAGATTAGGCATACACACTAGGGCATTGTATACATCAAATAATACAAGATTAGGCAGACACACTAGGGTACTGTATACATTAAAAGATACAAGATTAAACATACACCCTGACATAAGACATAAACCTTAGCTGTGTACCCAGTGCAGGATTCGCCCACCTCCAAGGCAACCAGGGTCTTCATAACCGGGCAGTCTGGCCCAACTGGTCTCTTGCTTTCGATGTCTGGTCCTCGGGAGAAACCTGTTTGGGGTCTTTACGTAAAATCGTCCACTTGTGATGATGAATCGTGTAAAATCCTAATGGAAGCTTATGCATTCTACAGTACACAATGCTGCATGCTGACTTGCTAATACAGCAATATATATATATATATATATATATATATATTGCAATTATCGTTAATCTATGCTTCGATTAAATAACAAATAGTTGGCGTTATGATAACATAATGAAATCACTGGATGCAAACCTATTCAAAAGTAAATCTTCGCATCGCTAGCTCCAAAAATGAAGTTCTTTCAAAAGCGACAATTTACAGAAAATTTTTTTTTTCGGTACAATGGGTACCCGACTATGAATGGTATCTGTATGGATTAGCAAGCCATATCATCAGCCTGCTATCACACGAATGATCATGATGAATTGATAAATCATAAGTCTATAAACTTTAAATAAAGAAAAGCAAATTGTAATTCATAAGAATACAAAAGTTACACCTGCATATAATCATAAGACAACTTTTCTCTTATCTGAGTTACATTGTAAGATTTTTTTTTTTCCATACTTAATGGAAATGGCCATTCTTTAGGCTCAGAGCACTTGTCTTACTTTGTATTATTCTGTCTTTATTCATCTATATTTCATTCCAAGAAGTGTACACAAAAAGTCGAAAAAAAAAAAATCAAAACCATTAAGGTTCGTAATGTGTGAACCCGTAAGGGCAGAAGACCACGAGGAGAAATATCAGAGAAAACCAGTGTTCGACGACATAAACTCCGCTAACGCTATCATCCCCTGATGAAGGAGAGAGAGAGAGAGAGAGAGAAAAAAAAGCTGACATTCGAGTAATTTGGCGAGAGGATCATGGACGTGAAACCGGGAAACCTACCGAAGGTGTAAAACAACAAGTAAAAAGAACAAGACAATGTTAGTCAGTCAAGGCCAATCGAAGTGAATTCGTGCCGGTTCGTCTGCGACGTTCCAAGGCGTTCAAAGTCATCACCACCGTCTCCCCCGTCTTTTCGCTGTCTTATTTATGGCGGGTAACCTCACCGTGGTGTCGTCGCTCTTCCCTGCGTCATCCGCAACCAACAAGAATCCAACTTCTCTGTCGAGCGGCTCCGTGTGGTCAACGATCAAGGATGCTGCTGTGCTGGTGCCCCCTTCCCCCACCCACCCCTTCGGTCAAATAGTATTCCTCGCTCTCGTATTTCAATATAAATCTTTTGTTTTTTAGTAAAGCTCTAATGCGAATCATTTGTCGTATTTACATACTTCTTGCTGAAGTGGTAGTGTCAATTAGCAGCAGCTGCGATTACTTAATGGGGACGTACAAATGTTTATAAGAACCTGGACTTAACTACGTCGCTCCCGTGCGACTGTGCAAACGTGTAAGTTCAGAAACATCTACATACACCAATCATATTGCAAACGCTGACCTTCGGGGATTTCAGCGAATATTTCATTCGAGTGGAAGAATGTGCGACGAGATTTAAAATATACAAATTATGACGTCCAGACCGTCGCTTGATTCCCTTGGGAGGGAAGGGGGGTGTGGACGACGCGGCGATGCGTGACTGGGGAAGAGGCGTGCGCGATGGGCCTCGAAGCCCCGTATCAGGGTTATGGAAGTCACGAGCCAAGCGGCCCGAACTCTGGTATCCCCCCCCTCCAAGCACCCTGGAAAGCACTTGAGGTCACCATGCGCGTGCACTCCCCACAGCAGTCCCTGACGTCGTCGCCACTCGCACTCACCGCCACGTACGTGGGTCCGTCCGTCCGTTCCCTGCATCTACCACGGACCGTCGCAAGGGCAATAGCAACGGTCCGTCCGTTCCCTGCATCTACCAAGGACCGTCGCAAGGGCAACAGCAAGCAACGATCCACCCCCCGCGCTGTGTACAAACCAGGCATCAGGAACAGACCCACCACAACCATCTATTTACTGCCACAGTCTCCTACGTTTTCCCCTCAAGACTTCGACGTCGATTTACCGTAAATCGGGGCAATGAATCTCCCCAGCGCTTGTCCGTACGTTAGCCTCGACTTATTTACCGTCTCAAAAGACTGAGGCATCTGAAGGTCGCCACCAGGCCTGCCTTCAATCGCCTGTTCTTCTTCTAAAAAAAAAAGGGGAAGAGTAACAGAGCGTCCCGGCAAGTGACCACGCCTCTCGAGCAGTGACCAAGGAGGCCCGCCACGTCACCAGAGCAGTGATTACACCTGTATCACCGCCAGAGCAGTGACTACGCCCACGGCAGTACCAGAAGTGACCACACCTACCACACCACCGTAACGGTGACCACGCCCTCCCACGACACTACCAGAAGTGACCACACCCAACGACACTTCCACGGCAGTGACTACATCCACCACACTACCAGTGGTGATCACACCTACCACATCGCCAGAACAGTGACTCGCTGCATAAGGACACCATCACGGGCATCAGCAACAGTGATTAATAACCCTCATCTGTATCATCTTCGCTTCAATTACGCCTATTAGTTTTTTTAATGAAAAATAAAAGTCTGGGGTCTCGTTTCATTAAGTTTCGTGAAGCTGTGTGTGTGTGTGTGCGTTGGGGGGAACGCAATAATTGAGCAGTAAGTGCTCGGTGTCTTTACTGTCGTAGATGCATCATGGGCATGAATGTTCTTAAGCTATAACGATTCGATGCTCTGTCGTAACTGTTGGGATTGGTGATTTCCAGGGCGTACACGGGAAAGTGTAACACGTGCACGTCTAGGGAGCGTGGTTTCAGATACGGGTGTATGTCTGGTGGTGTGGTGCTTAAAACTAAGGTGAGAAGGCGGTTCTATAATGCTTGTCGTATTATTATCATTATTATTATTATTAACATTATTATTATTATTATTATTATTATTATGGTGTGTTTGTGTTTTGTCAGTGTTGTTTGTTATGTGTGAGAGGATCTGCGACTTTAGGCTGCTAAAGTGTGAGGCAAGGTTAGGATTTTTACTTATATAAGGAGTTTTGGGGATATATATATATATATATATATATATATATATATATATATATATATATATATATATGATCTGTAGGAAAAATATTCTCATTTATGGAAAATGTTAAAAACCTGACTGACCAAGGGCAACATACGCAGTATGTAAGGTTTCATGATTATCTTGTAAAACCTGAAGAACGTGTTCATTTGTTTTGTTTTGTTTTTTTGAACTGGTGGTCACAACCTGACGACGACGACTTTAACGACCTTGACAGACCCAAAGGTCAAATAACCAACCAGCTACTTAACTGGGACAAAGCAGACAATTAAGTGGGATTACTGGGTCTTGCCCATTACAGACCGCGTGACCAACCTGATCTGGTTATGGGTTTGGTAAAACAGGTTACATATGGAGACGCTACATCTTCCCGTGTTGGGCCTACCTCCTCCTACACGCCACTTCCCTCCTCCCCGAAAATCATAAGCTTGTCAGGATACTGAGCAAAGGACATGGGTACCAGGACATGGGTACTAGGACATGGATACTGTGGCGTGCAATTATTAATGGCTACTGTCTACCTCTGCGAATTCCTCCGCTCCAGTCCGCGCGGGGAAGCAGTTGCCGTACATTTCCCGACGCGGTGATTGATATCTATATCTTCCGGCATATCCTGGAAAGGAGTACCCCTGGATGACCTCCTGGCCAGAGGGTGGCTGCGCCTGGGACAGGTAATTAGCCCCATCATGTCTAGAAATAAATCTTGAACATCTTTCACACAATTTAAAAATATAAAAATTCAAGCAAAAAAAGCACGCATTGATAACTTTCACAAAGCGAACGATATTCTTGCTCCCAGTATACGTTAGTACTTTATTTATAGCTCGTTTTCTTTTAACTCTGACCCACATTAAATAAAAAAATCATCCATAATTACTCCACAATTACTCAAGCGATGATAGATCGTGAAAACAGCTATAGTACCCCATGACCGCAGTCTTGCCATCATTGTATCAAGCAATTAACTCCCGCCTCGTTGGCCAAGTGGATGTTGCTAGCCACAAGGGGTTCGAAACAAGTCTTCATGTTTCTGCCGTGTGGGCACATCCATTAACCAGTATTTTTCTTTTTTTTTTTTTAGTTGCCAGACGTAGCGAGCAGGAGACTTGAAGTCGATAGTTATTCAAGAAGTGAGAAAAAGAAGAAGCGTTCTAAAAATGTTACTTATGTAGTCCAGAGCCATTGTCATAATCATGTCATGAATGTCGATACGGTACGGACGGACGGACGGACGGACGGGCAGGCGGGGCCAACACCCGTTGATGATGCAGTCGAAGGAGTCTGCAGCACTACTACTGAACACGTTTGGTCGGTCGAGAGACTTGTTACCTAACCAGTGGTGGTGGCCCCATCTGTGGCAGTGGGGACCGTCAACAAGATCCGACGGGCGCAACTTTTCATCGTTCTCTAAAAGTAATCAAAACCATCTTGGGAATAAAGTGTAAGTTTCCATCCACCTCCCTTGCCTTACTCACTAGCCACGCCATTCTGGCAAAATCTCGTAATAAGTATTCTCGACGGTTACTAAGATGGCCCACTCTCATCAGATGACTAGCTCGTCTGATGGCCCATTCATCGTATTGACTCACTCATCAGATCGTTCACTCACCAGATGGCTCACTCTTCAGATGAGCCCCTGAAGAGATGACCTTCTCACTCACCTGGTAATGCTTGGGAACCTCGCTGTACTCTTACGTCCGACCGAGCTCTCTTGAAGAAGGCAACTGCCGCGTCTCGTGTCAAAGCATGATGGCAACCACAACACCTGAAGTCGCACACCTGTACCCGCTGTGCCAGTTGCCGTAGGCAGCTATTGGCTTCGTCCGGGACAGTCTTTTTTGATGGATTTGTAAAACAGTTGCAGACGAAATTCCTAGGGCAACGGTACGCGCCTGGAGGAAGCTGTACCCAACCCTCCGCCTCAATCCTGTCGAGAACAAAGGGCTCCTCGGTACAGTTTCGACCGGACATGTTCCCAGCTCTGTCTCTACCTGGCGAGGCATAGTGTTCGGTATAACTTCGACCAAACGTGTTCCCGTCTCTGTCTCCGTCTAGCGAGGCAGATGGCTCGATTCAGCTTCGACCAGACGTGTTCCCGTCTCTGTTTCTGCATGGCGAGATAAGAGGGCTCGGTACAGTTCGACCAGGCGTGTCCAAGCATATTGTCCGCGACTGTGCTCCACTTCTCTTGAACTGCTATATGATCCAGCACATCTCCAGAATACAAGCTCCTTCATCTTCTTCGTTTGAGATACGCTACTTGCTGAATCTCCCCCATTCTGTAAACGCATAGCCTCAGTAACATCCTGCAAACTGTCTTCTTCTTTCTTTTTTCTGATATTCTGTAACTCTGAGGACCGGTGCAGCCACCCGCACCTGCACGGACCAAGAATCCAGACATAGGAAACTGGTGGTGGTGGTGGTGGGGGGGGGGAATGATGAGAGCAACAGACAGCAACATTCGCGTCTGGAAAAGTCACCTCCGATCAGTCTAGTCGGGCCACCTAAGTGAAGTCCGGATAACAAGACAGGCGAGCAACCACCACCATCCCGGCGCCGGGCGGTTTTCCCTTGGTGAATATCTAGCTCTCTCCCTGCCGCTCATGAGGGGCCTTGTTATCTCGGTGTCAGTCAGTGGCTCTCCTATTGTGCATCCTTCATCTTACGAAGCAGAAAGCATGCGGCGTCCAAGTTCGGTCTCGCTGACGGGTTCCTCGTGCCTCACGGAGCAAAAACTCGTTCTCGGCACCAGGGACTTGGGTCTGGAAGGTTGGGTTGGGTTGGCCACCTGCTTCTCAGTTGTCACATCTCCGCTTATCATGGTCACTGTGATGCCGTGCCCCTCGTAAACAACTTGAGAGCTTCCCGTTATTGCAGGCATAATAAAACAGAAAATCATGGGGGTGAGGGAGGGGAGAAATCTAATGACTATGGCTAAAGGCCTGGTAAGGGCCGTCTGTAGACAAGGACTCGCGCCTGGCTAAGGCCTGGCAAGGCCCGTCTAAATACATGAGACCCGTGCCAGGCTAATGCGACAACAACAACAAAAAGAACAACAACAACAGCAAGGACACAGTAAAGCTGCCTGGTTGCCTGTCTGTCTCCTGCCTACACATACCACCTGAGATAAATATAAACGGCATCAGTAACACATCCTGGTTTCCTTCACGAACGTCTCAGTGGCATGACCTCCTGTAGCATAAGCGCTAAAGCCATTTCTGACTCCCCGGAATATACCTTCATTCTGGGCCTTTTAAAAACAGCCGAGTGATATCATATTAGCACAGAAGCAAGGTATACCAGCGGGAATGGGGGGGGGGAATGTGGGTAACTCCTTGGGCCTTATATATATATATATATATATATATATATATATCAAAACCCTGCAACCATAATGACTGATTTTAGACTGCCCAACTGGATATCTAGGGTGTGGCCGGTCCGAGAGAGAGAGAGACGTATCACGTGTGTGTCCTTCATCAGTGATAACCCCGGGTTCGACTCCCACATATTCTTCATATACAAGATGCTTCTTACCGAGCCGCACATGTTCAGGTCCAAATCTCACTTACCCGTGCCATTTAAAGAGAGTTCGCACTTGTACATGCAAACCGATATACTCACACAACATTGCGTACACATACGACAAAATGTATACATACGACACAGCACACGCATACAACATAACACACCACAGCTCACATATACAACAAACTGCACATAATGGCATACATATACAACATAGAACACACATCCAACACAGCACACACACATACGACTCAACATGCAACCGTCATACAAAATAATACATGTTGAGACGTGAGGGACATAATCTTATCTGAAAAGGTCGCGAAACAAAATATAAAAAGGTGAATGACGGTGGATAAAGATTGTTTCTGAAAACAAAGAAAACAGAAAATGGAAAATTCAAGGTAATGGCAAACGATACTATGACGAAGATGCCACAGGGCATGGTACCAGCCTCGCTCATGTTTATGATAATGACGTCAGACATAAACAAATTTGTAAAAACAAGTATAGTGAGATGCTTTAGAAACGACATGAATATTTGCAAAACATGACAAAAAGACCAAAAGGCAAATTGTGAGAGAAATGGGAGAAAAAAAAATAAAATAAAATGATAAGTCGTGAGACGACTAGCATTATAATGGGGACACATTACAAGGATCCAACACAAAAAAAAAAATAAATAAATAAAAAAAAGTCAAAGATCTTGGGTCATCATAATCCAGAAACTGGAAAAAAAAAAGTCAAAGATCTTGGTTCATCATAATCCAGAAACTGGAAGCTGAAAACCAGATGAAAAAAGAGAAATGCACCACGAGTCAGAAAACGAGAGGTATGATAATAAGAACCGACACTACGAGAGAGACGAAAAGGAAGCGAAATTCAACACTCCTGACATCAACGCCCTGGAGACAATTCAGAGTCACTTCGCAAGTACAGTTAAGGAAATGGACCACACGTACTATCAACAGGGACTGAAAGGTCTTCAGCTATACACTGTGGATGGAAAGGGGAAGAACGGTTTATGATGATTCATCCGTGACAAGAGATCATCTAAAGGAATCATCCAAAAGACTTTGTCAAAAAAAAATCCCTTTCTTGATACAAAATTCCGATATTTTTTTTTCCTGTGTGAGTTGTAACTGGGGTATCTAAATAAATGTGTTGCATAGTTAAGACTGTGTTGCAATCTGTACATTGCAGGGGGGGGAAGGTTTGTTTGTGTTAGGCAAAAGGTGCATGAGATACGTAAATCAAGGCGTTCAGTTGCCTGTGCCGTCTAACAACAAAATAGAAGCAAATATACAAAAATTCCATTGAATACATATTCGCCATTTGCATCGTTAGCAAGGTAGCGTCAAGAACAGAGGACTGAGCCTTAGAGGGAAAACCCTCACTTTGCCCCCTTCTCTGTTCCATCTTTTGGAAAAGTAAAACAGGAGGTGAGGATTTCCAGCCCCTTGCTCCCTCCCCTTTGAGTCGCTTTCTACGACATGCAGGGAATGCGTGGGAGGTACTCTTTCTCCCCTATCCTCAGAGATAGTGTATATATATATATATATATATATATATATATATACCGATAATGTGATGGCCTTGATTAGGTCTTCAGCTTCCCTTGCCGGTTCAGATAACATAAAAAGTAATAAAAATACGGAAACCTTACACAGAAAATGGACATTTACTTAAAAAGAAAACTTTGTTCCGGATCAACCCAAGGTAAACAAGAATGTAATGTGCGTGTGTGTGTGTGTGTGTGACATCAGAAAGCAACAGAGTATTGTGAAACAGGCATGATTACTGGCTAGTCCCGCATCATGGTGGAAGCACGACACGCCCACTCGTAGGTAGCAGGTTGGAAGGCAGCCACCGGCCTGGGGGGTGGTATATTACCGGTACTACCCCAGCCTGGGGTATCGATAGCGTCAGTGAGCCAATTCCGTAAATTTCAGGTTTCAATCCTCTGCCCGAGGTTGCTCTCTCTCTCTCTCTCTCTCTTTCTCTCTCTCTCTCTCTGGCTCAACCAAACGTGGGTTGCTGGCTTCAGTCCAACTTAACATTATGATTTAACCTCCAATTCACACAATACACTAGACAAAACGTAACTCGCATGACTCGCTCGTCGTAACTACAGTTTCCCGTGGTGAGCGCTACGCGCTTCTTTCAGGCAAAATACCGTCTTATGTACTCTCTCTCTCTCTCTCTTTCTCCCCCACCAACGCAAACACAAAGAGAAATCCGGAAATAAATTTAAGTAAGCGTGATGCAGGCGATCACGAATATCCAAAACTGCACACGAAGGCATAAGACATTATCCACTGCGACTACCCAAAAACCAGAGAAATCCATAAAGCGGAGAATTAAAAGAAAGAAAAAAAAAAAATCGAATGTCTCCAGAAATCCTTGACACGCGAAAGAATACTGTAGTTCTCATGCATGCAAAACAGCAAAATTCCCGAAACAAAAGGATTTTGTAAGCATGGGAGTGAAAGAGAATACCAGGAAACATGTGTTGCTAACTGAAAAAGGCATGGCATCTGCGTCTCGGAAGCAATCCTAGCGAGAGGGAAGATGATGATGCCATATGTCAAGCAAACATCGGAGTTGACTGGGGGGGGGGGTCCATTAGATGTAAACAAACCGGCAGGCTAATGGTCAGTGCAACTTCAGGGCTGCTTGACGGAAGGCGTGACGGATCAGACTCCACCAGCACAGTCCTCACCATTTTGCCAACCTCCCAGTCGCCAACACTACCCACCCTCCGCTGACCGCGACGCCCGTCACCACAACCACCTCGTGCCAACCAGCAGTGCTCGTACAGGTAGGTACAAGAATAGTCCTGTACCTACGACTGGGAATGTAGTCAACAATCCATGAGCAAGTGCGTGCACGAAAAAAAAAGAGAACTTGGTTTTCCCATAGTTATGTACATGTCAACTACTCTATATTACTGTAGCACAAACAACGTAAAATATCTATTACTTCATGTTCACCATTAGAAAGATAATGTACGTCAATATTACTTCATTTCAACCAGTATGTAACTTTACATCAATTTAATGTTGAACTAATTACCATTAAATGTTTGATATATAAAAGCCACAGCACCTGCTCTGTAAAACTTCTTGTACTGTGTACATATACCTATCTCACTTATGTGCTTTTCCAAAGCGTAGAAGTGTCCAGCTACATTGATCTCAAGTGACTGATTAACTAGTTACGATTATGATACCCTAATTCGGTTAATTTTTCAACTGCGTATATCTAGCTAAATGGCTGACTGAACTGAATAAACAGATCATCCTTTCTTTATTTCATTACACAGAAAAAAAAAGAAAACAATTGCATACAATGTGGTCTAGCAGAGCTGAATACTGCTCCGTAGTAGGGTCACCATTTGATCCAATAGAAGAAAACACGTTAGAGAAAATTCAGAAACATTTCACAAGCAAGAAAGACAGAAGGGAACACGAGAGCCATCATGAAGGGCTGAAAATACTCAAAATTCTGCTGCTTAGAAAGAAGAGGAGGATATATATATATTAGAATCTGTGCCTGGTGGCAAATTTAGGTCATCAAGAACAATGTCCTGGATCTAAGAAAGGTTTCAACGAGGAGGCGAGAGAATGATCAAGTCTGCAGTAACATCTTGGAATATAACGGTAAGAAGACAGTAAAAGAAAAATATACACGAATAATAAAAGAAAAGTGGGAAAGGTTATTTAACGAGCTTCCAAGAGGTACAAGAAACGTGCTTGGAACAACTACAGTAACAATGAAAAATAAACTTCTAATATACCAGAAGTCAGTCCCGGATGCACCGGGGATTGATACAGCGCCAAGTGCGTACCGATAGGAGGAACAGTATTGGTCATCCAGCAAAAGATCCTGCGTGGACGCTACGCGCTAGCGAGCTAGCACCTGCCTTTTGGCAATAGGTAGGTAGGTAGGTAGTCAAGTAGATACCGTCTATCATCTCTATCACTGAGAGACACCATGGAATTCAGACCGAACCAGAAATGTTGAAATAAAGTGTAATACATAAAAGCGAATCTCAATTTAAAAAAGTTTATTTCTTAACCATAGATACATAGATGTACCATTAAGCTTTAGCATTTTTAATCATAATACCTCACTGAGGACATTTTATGGCTGAAACTTAACCTATCTTTTTCACAGAATGTTCAGTATCGAAACGTAATTCATTCGCATGACCTGTGCATTACAGAATTATTATCTCGTTTTCTATCTCTTCCCTCTAGTTTGATGGTGCTGGAGAGGCCGATGGCTGAACACGGGAGGATGCTTGACTCGGGTTTCCGTCGTCATCTTCTTGCAACAGTGGTCTCCCTTCCTCCCTCTCTCTTTTTGCTGGTGGTGGTGGTGTCGCCGCTGTCTTTGCCGGCGCCGGTTAGTGGTAGTGACCGTAGGGGTGGTAGACGGTGTGGTGGGAGTGGTGACCGCTCGGGTAGTAGGTGGTGTAGTGGGTGTGGTCGCCGTGATGGGTGTGGGTGGAGTAAGGGCGGTACCGCCTCCTGCTGTGGTACCTACTGGCGTCGGGCAGGGCCAAGGGGTCCGGGAGGGCCAAGGCGTCGGGCATGGCCAGGGGGTTGGGCATGGCCAACGACATTCCTAAGAGGGCACACAGGGCCACTGCTACAAGTGTCTGCAACGAGAAAAGGAGAGTTGTATTCCGTTAACTTTAACTCCTCTACGTTAATACTGGGCTTATCGACTGCTCCTATGGAAAAAAAAAAGTTAATTATGGGAGAACGGAAGAGCTGGTGAAGAGAGAAAAGAAGTTAAATTTACTAAGAGACTAATAACGCGACTCAGTTAGCCGTTGCGTCGGGGAGCCGCTGGAGATAAATCCACGGGAATATCTCTCGAATGTTGATCACAGGAAAAGGCATTAAGAAGCTAAAGTTGGGTTGGGGTGGTTTCTCTGACGGCAGCTGAGAGTGAGGCGAGGAAGAGAAAGATTAGGAAAACAGAAGGAAAGTAATAATAGATCCAGGGGAGGGGCTCAACTCAGGTTGGTTGGTTGTTTGGATTTTATGCCCAACAAATGAAAGAAATAAAAATAACGTCTCCGGTGTCCAGGATTAATTCGAACACCATATACATTCTCCACAGGCATGTAGCCCTTACAGGTACTAAGGTACTAGATCACACGTAAGACTATTCAGAGCCAAAGTACAAAATGAACGAAGATGATGATCGGAAGAGTATAAATATAATCGGAAACGGAAATACTGGACGTGTTAAAAACCAGGCGAGTTCACCAAACCGGTATTTTTAATCTTTCTCGTTTTCTTCGCTTTGCTCGACTGGTGTTCCCTGGCTTGCGAACCTACCCAACCGGGTAATAAAACTGTTTATGGTCCCTTTCATTTTCTTTCCCCTAACTGTATACGCTTTGATCAGTGAGTATCCAAGAACTTACGTTAATTTTAAGTTAGTTTTGACATTTTTTGACGTATAATAAGAGTAAAATAAATCTCATGCTATCATTGTAGTTGACTATGCATATGCCGTGGAAATGAGTTAGGTGTTCGACGAATCATTACGATTTGTCGCCCATCATCGTCAAAACCGTTGCCTGGTGTTTAATTCGCAAAAAGAAAGCAAGAAAAACGTGTCATACACAAGTTGGGGAAGAATAGCAAAGTTTCATCATTTTCGTTGTGACATAAAAAATATACTGCAGACGACAATGAGCAAAATCTTCAAGGTCAGTTGCTTCACCTTAAATTTTATTCATCTGAAGATTCCTTCCCCCAACGTTTTTATAGGCTGCTGGGTTAGGTAAGGCTTTTAGCTTAGATTGAGTCAGGCTGCACACCTAAACTGCAAAACCCAACTTATACTAACAAAGTAAAGATAAACTTTGGAAGCTGGGGTGGGGTAAGGAAGACGACGAATCTTCGGGTGATTTGTGAATTCTTCCAACGGAAGTTTGCAGGTGTCGCCATTCAAGGCAAAAAATTTTTTTTTCCTGACTCCTTTCGCTGCTCTCCGTCCGTTTACATTAGGAAAAAAAAAAGTTTGTTCACATTTATCAAGGGCCATACGTGCAGTGACACCCCGTATGGACTAAAACATATCTTGAACGCTTGAGGATGCTCGAGATTATGTCGACCGGCAGTTATAACTGGACGCTGACGCAGCCTGGTAGCCTAGTTACCCCCGCAGTTGATATGCCAAAATTTTCCCCAAATAAGCAACCTGCTCTGGGAAGATATCGGGAGGGGGGGGGAAAGGAACGTGGTTCTCTGAAAATCTGGTTGAGGGAAATCACACTCGTCAAAGACCTCAAAAACAGAATTAATTAAACTAGAAGGTTCCAACTCGCTCGAGCAAGATACGATACAAATGAGATCCTCATAAACATGGTCGCGTTGCGATGGAACCCTCTTGACTGATTCAAAATTCAAACGAGTCCTGCTTATTGAAAACGTACATTTCTCATCCTCCTGTCTACCCAGCTATACATGTGAATGTGTATGTGTGTGTGTGCATAGGGATAAAGACACTCTATGCATAAGGATAAGATACAAGGCATCAAGACTGCTGCAGAACTCGTCACTCTCCCCGAAACACAAACAGTAATCACAAAAATTGTTGTAAATCACAAAACAAGAATAATACAGTTGAACAAACGTCTCAATAAAAAAAAAACAAAATGAGAGCAAGATACCTACATACACCACTAGGACAAACAAACTTGTCCCCATTACTTCAACAAAGTGTTTACGGTTGTGGTATATATGTAAATGTACATAACCCGTCTTTGACTCACTCACCGCCTTCATGGTGTCAAGAGAGGATCTTGGTTGTACTGAGTACCGAGCTGGTTCGGAAATGCATGGCAGGAGGCCGGCTACTGCCGTATATATATCCACCCAGGCACTTCTCCCCCCTCCCCCGTAGGGGGGTAGTACAGGAGGGTACTGCTGTAGGGTCGGGGGGAGGTAGGGGAGGAGGAGCTGAGATGAGTAAGTTCTGGGAGGCAAGTATAGGTATCATATATTATATTATATTATATTATATTATATATATATATATATATATATATATATATATAACAAGATAGCCTAACCAACGCGTTTTCGTTTTCCTCAACGGTCGCCCAAACTCAACCGGGGCCACTCCCGCCCCCCCCCCTCGACCCACATATTCCCTCCCTCCTATGGTTCGCCCCTCCCTCCCCCCTATTCTGGGACCCACCAACCCTCCCTGAACCGCTAAGGGATAGATGATGATAAGCGTAGCCGGACACTTCTCAGGGATTTCCCGGTGGAAATTCTCGCTGGCGAAACACCTAGAAGGGCTTCTCTCTTTCTCTCTCTTTCGTAGATAGCATCTAGCAGGCAGCTACCGACCAGGAAGGCATATGTCCGGTACTTCCCCACCTGGATATCTGCATGGCCTGTGTCTAGTTTCACTCCTATGGCCCAGGATGCTGTCTTTTTTTTTTTTTTTTTGTATCTTGCCTCTCCAGCCCGTGGACTGCTGGCATTCAGTCCGCTACCACACAAGTCTCTTCATCTCACACATAACACACGACTCGTCTTTCGTAATTCTTGATTCTTATTTTTCGCGGTAAGCATTAAGCGCTTACCCTTTCCTATGGTGAAATCTAATCTCTCTCTCTCTCTCTCTCTCTCTCTCT